>VZRU01004761.1:12408-30074 GCA_013398155.1 Pedionomus torquatus
AACAAAAAAACCACCAAAATCAACCTGCTCCCCTCTGTGCTGTGCTGTCATGGCTCTCACCAAAAGAGCATAAAAAGAGTGCAAGGATTGCTCTCTCGAACAATTTGGTATCGGGATGCAATAAAGCAGAATGGTCTGAAAGCATCTTTAGTTTACAGGAATGAACTCTCCAGGGGTCTGAGTGCTGTTTCCAGGTTTCATCCTAAAGCTTAAATGATGCACTTATTGAGAGCTGATCATATAAAGTACATGAAGAAGAAAAGACCCTGACAAAGAATAGCTTTTAACTTGAGGAGTGGGAAAAAAAAAAAAGGCAATAAACACATCTAGGAAATAATAGGCACACTGCTGGAGGCATTTCTGAAGGGCGTTTGGATACTTTTGCAATGCAGGGTGAGAACCCTGCTAGAATATGATGCTCCACAGCATCCACTCACTGAAATGCTGTCACCTCTGGAAAAGACTACAATAAACTTCTAACACCCCTGGGAAAATTCCATAGTGGTTAGTGGACAGCAGGGTGTCTTGATCCCAGTAAGCCTTGAAGAGGGGATGCAGTAGGATGGCACATCAGACTGTCACACCACCCCAGTGGCTTTTGCAGTTTACAGATAGAAGTTGTTTGCATGGTGTGTTCTTTGAAAGTACTGGGTTGACAACCACTAGATCAAACCCACTTACAAATATTGAGAACTGCCCTTCTGAAGGGTCATCTTGTTTCAGTGGGATAGACTGTCTATTGATGAACTTGTCTGTAAAGGCATAAATCATATCTGAGACATCAAGATACAGCCAACAAAGAAATCCAATGAGAATTAATGCCAAGACGTCAGGAATCTAGGAGATACATTATAGCATCCCTGCCGAGCCAACAGACACAAAATACAATGTAAAGATTTCCTTTCTTTGGTAGGATCTCCGGGGATCCTTCTGCAGAGTGGCCAGGAAAAGTGCTGTGAATCCTAAGTAGTCTGAGAAGGCAGACAGCCTGATTTAAAGGTGTTTAAATATTGCCGAGGGATGAGAGCGTCCACCAGGACAGTGCTCTGGGATGATGCTGAATGCTCACTGTGTCAGGGCTTCTGGGTGATGAGTTAAGGACCAAAGCAATTGTTCCATAAAGAATTAAATGCCATTTCTACAAGGGATAAGAATCAAGAAAACTTTCTGTACTGATGTGTGCAGGAACCCCACTACTGCCTGTCAAAGCTTTCTTTAAAGCTGCAGTTATAGGCTCAGTTTGTACTTTGGATGAAGCCTGTAAGAGCGAATTTCCCAGAAGCTCAGCTAATTCTGCGTTTCAGCAGGGTGGAGTTTGCAGCCTTTCCCCAAAACAGCAGAGCAAGATCAAAGCCTTATTTTCACGGCTTACAATGTGTTATTATTTATTATTTCTTTTCGATGGCCTGTGGTGCAACAAGGGCTGCAGCACGGAGAGATCGTGATGTTCAGGAGCCAACAAAACCAAAGCTTTGCTAGATAAGGCCCATCTGTACCTCCTCTCCCAGTCCTTTCTTTCCCCACTGGCTTTCTGTGCGGCAACTGGTGGTATGTCTGAGTCCAAGAAAAGCCTTGCAGAGCCAGGGGAAACCCAGGAGGTGATTAATTAATCTTTAAACAGCACTGCCATAAACAGTCACCAGTGACCCGGAGTTTCTATAGAGTGTAGGTAATTATGCTGCCAACTTGCCATCAGGGCTGGGGTTTTATAAATAATATTTTGTAATGAGCAGCATTTCAAGTATTTCTCTTAAGTATGTCAGTGAAAGAACAATTGCATGGCTCTCCTTTGCAGCAAACACTTATGGTGGCATGGGCTTCCCCCACCAACCTTTGAGACTGACGTGGCTCCAGCAGAAGCCACTGCCTTGGAAAAGAAGTTCCAACCATGAACGTGAGGGCCTGAGAAAAGAAAGGAAGAGCAAAGGCTTGTTTGTCCCTGATGACCCACTCGGATATGTACAGGCTGGAGGTTTATGGCTGGAGGGAAAAATAAGACGATATACCATGATTCAGATGATCCCAAGCAAAGGTTAGGGGTGAGGAATTCCTACCTGAGCAGAGGGAAGCTTCTCAGAGAATTTCCCCTGGCTGCCTTTCAAAGTTCTGGCTGCTGCATCATGACCTGTGAGACATTTGTTTTGTTTGGCTTTTATTATCTTTTTTTATTTTTTTTCCTTTTTTTTTTTTTTTTCTATTTTTTTTTCCCCCTTTCAGTTCTGGTCTGTTTTGTTTCTGAAAGAATGACATCCTAGCCCCATACATTTCTTGAGGCAACACACACATTCCTTGCAGCTCTGTTACCAAGAAGACAGAAAATATTCCTCATAATTACACATGATTTGATCACTCCAGCATTTCCACCTCTTCCCAGAAGTTTTATTATCATAATTAATTTCTCTGGCACCTACTTGCAGCTCTAGGCATTTTCCCAAACCTTTAAACACACAGTTAGCAATACTGAACATTTCACTGCTGTATTTCTTTTCCTCAATTTGTTAGTTATAAGTTCTTTGCCTGTATAGTCTTTCCTACAACAAACCAGATGAGCTTTATTCATGCAGTCCCCATTTCTGCAGTATTGTGATACCTGAGAGGTGGGGCTGATACACACAGGATGCTGTTGTTCCGAGTTTACAAATGGAGATTTGGGGTACAGTGGAACTAGGACTCACATTTTTAAGTATTTGGCCTTTGGTCACTCACCTAAAGTGTCACAGGAAGCCAGCAGCAGATTACACACTGTTGCCCCATGTCCAAGTCCCTGCCTGCTGGGCCACCTTGGATTTCCTGTCTTTCAGTGCCTTTCAGAAAATGTTCTGCAAAAAATTTCCAGTCCATGCAGGACTCATCGCTTTCCTAAATGCCATGAAGGGAATATGAACCAAGAGGAAAGTGTTTTTAAGAACCAAGAACTCCTCTCAGGGAATTGTCTTCTGTCACTACTGAATATTGAATAGAAAAAGGTCTTTCGCTTAAGAGAGATCCAAACTCTGATCTGAACTGTGGAGTATTAATCATATATATTCATCATATCTATATATGATAGCACTTGTCCATAGCAAACGTCCTGAATCTCAGAGGGTGGAAGTAAGAGAGATGATCCCAAATAATGTTGTGTTTCTACAGCTAAAAACCTCAATTTCAGCTTCCATTGACTTCAGTGAAGGCTGGTAAATTACTGAAATTCCTGAAATGAGAAACACAATCCAGCACAACTCTTGGTATGATGGGGTGTGATGCATCAGTCACCACACAATGGGCAGAGCTGTACAGTAGCTTGAACTTCCATTTGTCCCCAGGCACAGCCACTGCAGCGATGGAATTCCTGCCAGCTCTGTTGTTACAAATTAACTGCATCGGCTGCAAAAATCTCATGAATTCTGACTCTTCACCTATTTAAATACAACCTCATGTCACTCTCCCACCACAACTCACAAGACCAACAGGTATCCTCAACTGGAGGCAAGCCACCCATGGCTTGTTTGCTGGAATGGGAATGACAGCCCTAGAAGCAAAGCTGCTGATGGGAATGCTTAAATCTTGCTCTTTGTCAGGCAGACGCTGAGCCAAAAGTCAGGTTTCTACTTATGTAGAACTTGGCCAAGCTTTATTGTTAATTTGGCTGCCAGCACAAGCAGCATAGCACTGAAATGCAAAACTACCTACCTTGGAGGGTAAATAAATTTCTGTATAGTCTTAGATTATAACTGAGTAAGGATTATAGCTGTTCTGGTGTGAGCAGCTTCCCACAATGTCAGGGCAAGAGCCAGGTCTTCTGGCTCAGCACTACGAGACTTGGGTTGGGTTGGTGTGAGAAAGCAGTAAACAATCTGGTGGGGTCTCCAGTCCCATCAGGGGATTCTCCTAAGACAGTCACAGGAGAGAAGTGCTCACCAAGTCCATCACACCTGCAAAGAGCAGCTTGTCAGGTTTAGACCCTGTGACTAGTGGTACCCGACACAGTCCTAAGCATTTTCACTTCATTTATTGCAAATATAGTTTCACCAATGAACTGGACAAGGACTTCAAACAAACAAACAAACAAACAAACAGCCATGAAAGAAGGGGGAAACAAAAGACTTCAAAACATCTCACTTAAGTTATTAAAGTTACATGTCTGCTCAGTCTGTGTCAACTAACAGGTATTAAGCAAACCTGATCTCTGCAGAATAGAGCCTGACAAAGGTCTAACTGCCTGAGAAATGCACAGCCCTTGGGACTGTGGTGCCAGAAGCAATTTCCTTCTTTGCAACGGAGCCTTCACAAAAAAAAACCCCTTCCTGCTTAATGTCAATGGAGAAGATTAAGGAACAAAGGTAGGGCTGTGGAGCCAGGCTGTGCCCAGTCAGGGTTTGTGTGGCTGGGGCTGGCGGGGGACAGGAGCTCCCAGACAGGGCAAGAGATGTCTATGCTGTCCCTGCCAGTGTGGGGGTCCCCACTGCATCCCCCTGATGTGGATGGTTTGCCTCCCTTCCACCCATTTTTGGGCAACGCCTGCCTCCAGTCTTCCTCGGTGCTGTTGGTCCTCCTAGGATGTGACCAGGGCATCCTCGTGTTGGGCCCCAGCAAAGATGAACTCAGCCCCCACGGCCCCCTCGGCTCACCAGAGCAAAATCTGGCTGCTTCTTGCTGAAGTGTTTGGGGATGAAAGTGCCTGGATTGAGGAGAGGAAAAGTGTTTGTAACAACAGTGTTTCTTTGTTTTGAGTAAAAAAGGCAAATTTAATGCAGGATACAAAGCTGACCTCAGGGTGAAAGACATCACTGAGCCTCCTCAGAGGCTGCCCTCCCACCCCCGAGCTAAACCCATCAAATCTTTGATGCATTAACATTTAAAAGTGAGCGAGAGAGCAAAAAACCCCCTCAGAAATTGTTCCAGGGAGAGAATAAAGTAACAGCAGCAAATGGTGGTTAATGTGGATTTTGCAGCAGATATTGATACAGGACAGTTTCCCCATTTCCTTTCTGGTTTAGAAATAAGATTTTTATCAACACACAGCTAGTCCAGGAAGAAATAACAAAGCATAACGCTGAGTGAAAGAAAACATGTTCTGAGGGCTGTTAGCACCAACTTTTTCTCCCTGTTTTTTTTTTTTTTGTTTTTTTTTGTTTTTTTTTTTTTGTTTTTGTTTTTTGGGTTTTTTTTAAACCCATTAAAAAAAGAGGAGTTAACACCTGTGCCTGCTTCGCTATGCCATTTTTCAAGTTTGCAGTTGTTCTCAGGGGAATCAAAGTGACAGATTTATGCAAAGCTGAAGTTTGGATCTTTTCTTGCCCTGGAGCAAGGCTTTTATCCGAAGCTCTTCTTCCCCCCCTCCTTCACGAGGGGATGGTGAAGAGGAATGCATCACACTTGAAAAAGGCAAAGGAAAAAAAATCTTTCACAGCTGTTCCTAGCAGCTGGGATATATTTAATCAGAACTGGAGATTAACATACATCTTTGTGAAAGAGATATTTTCCTTCCCCTTATGGTTATGTTGTTACCTGTGCAGCACACAAGGCTCAGAGCTGAACCTCAGCAATGAACTCACAGCAAAAGGATGGAGGGGCTGCAAGTGACTTTGTGCTCTTATTCCCAGTAGCTCCTGGAATATGATGGCCCTCCAGGTACTAGGGACAGTTTCTTTGGGCTGTCTGCATTGTGGAAGTCCCTCCTAAGTGTTTCAGACTCCTTCAAGACCCTCAGCTGTACCTGTGCCCAGCTCCAGTGAGTGCAGCAGGGTTTTTAGCAGGGTGTCTGTGAAGGCAGCTCTTCTCTAACTGTTGCACTGGAAATGGAAGGAGCAGAGTTTCCTGGTGTCTGAAGAAGCACTACATGCACACGGACACAAATAATTAATAGTGAATCTTCAGTAGCACAAGAATGTCTGCTGTCTCCTAAGCCTTCTTTCAGGGCAGTGAGCCCTGAGAGGCAGTTTGGACTGTGCCCTTGTAGAGAGCAGCTGTGTTTTATCTTCACTGTTCAGTGTGCAAATGTCCTGAAATCCTCTGTCCTTGAATCACTAAGGATTTGAGAGGTAGAACTTTTAGAAACAGAACTATATAGGCTTTCCTGTGATGCGTGTTTCCACATTATCGTCTGAGAGTCACAAACATGTTAATAGATGCAAATTCATAGTAATCATAATCACCATCATCATCAACAAATAGCTTAGGTTGGAAAGGACCTTAAAGATCATCGAGTTCCAACCCCCTGCCATGGACAGGGACACCTCCCACTAGACCAGGTTACTCAAAGCCCCATCCAGCCTGGCCTTGAACACCTCCAGGGATGGGGCATCCAGAGCTTCTCTGGGCAACTTGTGCCAGTGCCTCACCACCCTCACAGGAAATAATTTCTCTCTAGTATCTAATCTAAATCCCCTCTCTTCCAGTCTGAAGCCATTATGCCTGCCTTTATTGAATAAGAAGCTGGTACCTGTGTTGTATGGCATTTTGGTCTCCAAATCTTATCCTTCTAGTTAATCTCCTTCTTCATCCCCACTTTTCAGCTAAGTATGAAGATCTTGCCTCTACTCATAGGAATCTGCTTCAGGGTAGAAATGCTTTGCAGAAGAGTCTGGGCAGGCTGGATTGATGGGCTGAGGCCAGTGGGATGAGGTTCAATAAGGCCAAGTGCTGTGTGCTGCACTTGAGTCACAACAACCCAATGCAGAGCTACAGACTTGGGGAAGAGCAGGTGGAGAGCTGCTTGGCAGAAAAGGACCTGGGTGTGCTGGGGGACAGTTGGTTTAACATGAGCCAGCAGAGTGCCCAGGTGGCCAAGAAGGCAAACAGCATCCTGGCCTGCATTAGGAACAGCGTGGTGAGTAGGACTCAGGAGGTGATCATCCCCCTCTACTCAGCATTGGTGAGGCCCCATTTTGAGTACTGTGTCCAGTTTTGGGCCCCTTACCACAAAAAAAGACATTGAGGTGCTGGAGCAGGTCCAGTGAAGGGCAACAAAGCTGGTGAGGGGCCTGGAGAATAAGTCTTATGAGGAGAGGCTGAAGGAGCTGGGGTTGTTCAGACTGGAGAAAAGGAGGCTGAGGGGAGATCTTGCTTTCTACAACTCCCTGATAGGAGGGTGTAAATAGGTGGGAGTTGGTCTCTTCTCCCAAGTCACAGGTGATAGGACAAGAGAAAATGGCCTCAAATTGCACCAGCGGAAGTTCAGATTGAATATCAGGAAAAATTTTTACACTGAAGGGTTATCAAGCATTGGAATGGGCTGCCCAGGGAAGGGGTTGAGGCACCAGCCCTGGAGGTATTTAAGACACAGGTTGACATAATGTTCAGTGACATGGTTTAGTTATGGGTTGTTGGTTTTTTACCAGTTAGGTTGATGGTTGGACTAGATGATCTTAAAGGTCCCTTCTAACCTAGACAATTCTGTGATTTTATGAATGTAGTCTTCAACACTGGCAAAACAAAATATTGCACTTTAGCCTTCTCTGGTGAAGAAACCATTGAAATATTTTCCAGAGAAATATACCCAAGACAAATATGCAAATTGCAATGTTTTAGACGGAACAGTTAATGCAATCCAAGGAGGAGCCAGGCAGCTTAGCTGGCAGGCAACATAATCCAGCAAATCATTTTCTTAGGCTGCTGCTGATGCTGGATTTTGTAGCCTTTGCTGGTTCCAGCACCACCTGCTTTGTACATGTGTCATCAGCCCCTGAAGTGGTGGCCAGGGGTCAGCTGTCCTGACCTTGTGTTGGCTGCTGTGTGTGTGCAAATGCACCGATCTACTGCACAGTGGTGTAGCAGTCAGCCTCTCCCGATGGCGTATCAGCAAATTCCATGGATGCATTTCACTCCGCAAAGGCAGGTTCGGAGGTAGAGGTGTTTCCTCCTTGGCAATGCCAGTGGTGTTGGGAACCGTCTCATTGCCAAAGAATCACCGAATCACAGAATGATATGGGGTTGAAAGAGACCTTCAGAGATCATCTAGTCCAACCCCCCTGCCAAATCTGGACCACCTAGACCAGGTGGCACAGGAACACATCCAGACAGGTTTTGACTATCTGCAGAGAAGGAGACTCTACAACCTCTCTGGGCAGCCTGTTCCAGTGCTCCGTTACCCTTAAAAAGGGTTTTTCTCACATTCCTGTGAGAATTTCCTGTGCTACACCTTGTGCCTATTGCTCCTTGTCCTGTCACTGGTGCTCCTTGTCCTGTCACTGGCCACCACTGAGAGGAGTCTGGCCCCATCCTCTTGACACCTGCCCTTTAGATATTTATAAGCATTGATGAGATCCCCCCTCAATCTTCTCATCTCCAGGCTAAACAGACTCAGGTCAGGAGAAGAAGTCAGGAGCAGGACTAAATGACCAGCAGTTAACTGTCGGCAGCATGGCCTTCATCAGCAGCATTCAAGTGAATTCCTCATGAATTCTGGTGGCATTGCTAACCCAACTCCCGGGGGAAGAAATTCCCCTGAGTCAGGAGGACAGTTTTTCTCAGCAGTGAGCCAGCTGATTGCCATGAGAGGAGGGAGCAACCTCCACGGGGGGAGCTGGATCAGAGCCCATTTCACGACCTTGGCCATTGGGTTAACTCACTGGGTTAAGTGCAGTTTTTTTGTCCTTTGCTGAGGGCAATTTCTAAAATCCAAATAAACCTCCTGCACAATGGGGGGATGGGGGTGGGAGTGGGATGGGGGGTGTGTGCTTTTATGTCATCTGCTCTGTGAACTCTGCCTCTGTGTCAAAGACCTGGAAAACCCTCTTCAAAACCCTACCAGAGAACAAGACATACTTAAGATGCAGAAAAAATACAGAGCCCATGTGCTAATGGAACAAAGAATTTTGTGAGGTTTGTTTAGGGAATAGGTGGTTCGTGGGGAGCAAGCATATCTCATGTAAGCATTGATGGACATTGGTGGTAAGGCTGTGATCCCTCACTGTCAGGGACAGAACTTATAAAGCCACCTCAGGCAAGAAATCCTACCTCTCTTTTGCTCCACATGCTTCATTTAAATGGTCCAGAAATAGAAGTAGATGGCAGGATACTCGTGAAACAAAATGATGGAGGGACCTTGTAGGGGGGAAGGTGGGCAGATGAAGGAGAGAAGCTCTCCTGTTTCAGGCAGTTGAGGAGCATGGGGACCAGTCAAGAGACAGGGGGTGACACTCAAGCTAAGCCCAGCTTTCTGCTGGACAAGGGGCAATAAAACTGGCCAGTGTGAGACTGCTGAGTGAAAGCTGGTTTTACAGAAGGACTGACAAACCCTATGGGGAAACACAAGTGTCTCTGGTGGTGTTTATACTGGACACCTCCAATCAGTGCTCACTTGGAAAAAAAAAAAAAAAGAAAAATGTTTGGTATTATAGTTGCTTCTTTTTTTCCTTTTTTTTTGGTCCCAATTTCAATAGCTTTACCATACCATGTTCAACAAATTAAGTTCCTTAATTCCTTCATTCATTCTTCTTTGCCTAAAATTTTCCTCGAGCAGTTATTTTCCTCATTGTCCCTCCTCTCCTGTCCTGAGTCTTTTCCTGCCTTTCATAGAATCATAGAATGGTTAGAGTTGGAAGGGACCTTAAAGACCATTGACTTTCAACTCCCCTGCCACGGGCAGGGACAGCTCCCACTAGACCAGGTTGCTCAAAGCCCCATCCAGCCTGGCCTTGAACACCTCCAGGGATGGGGCAACCTGTTCCAGTGCCTCACCACCCTCACAGTGAAGACTTTCTTCCTAATATCCAATCTAAATCTCCCCTCTTCCAATTTAAAACCATTACCCCTTGTCCTATCACTTTCCTTCCAGTTTCTCCGTCTTTTCCCCACTGTTTCCATTTTTCTTTTAGGCTCAGCATTGCTGTGTCTACCTCATCCCTCATCTTGTTTGTATTCCTTTCATCTATGTGATTTCATAGGGTGCATTTCTCACCTCTGTAATAATCTATGGGAAACTACCACTCAGTAATCTGTGCTGCTTTGCCCCCATTTCCCACAGGCCTGCCCCTCCAGGCATTCCCACACATCTGTACAGAAGGTGCACCCACTTCCAGAGCCAGGAGGTTGGAGTCAGACCCAGTTCAGGCAACTACCAGCTTCAGTGAGATTCCCCCCTCCAAATCCAAAGCTCCTTGTGTGTTGGATGAGAGAGGGATGGCAGGAAGTTTTGTTCCTTGCTACATCCCTGGAAAAAAGTCAGATATTCCACTGATTACTGCAGTTTGAGAGAAATGTGCTGGACATTATTCATACATTGTCTTGCTGTGGAAAATGCTTAACTAAAAATGCTTTAAATTGCATGAAGTTGTTTTGTAAGAGAACTGTCATATACCATGAGACAACTTTACCGGAAAGAGCATCTGTAATGAGAAACAAATCACACTGACCTTTGCTATAGGGCTTGAAAGCAGGTTTCTTTGGGGTTGTGGAGACTCATTTGCCCTCCAGCAGTGGAAGAATTAAGATGTTATGTTTAACATAAACAAGAGAGGTTTAATCCCAAATCCTCATGTGAGAGCACTTTGTGTTCTCTTAAAAGTTCAGTAATTCCATAAGCAAGATGGACAGTTGGGTTATTTTAGACTAAACGAAAGCAGGGGAGGGACAGAAGTGACATCAAAGGGAATTAACTCATCAGAATAAGAACCCAGTTGTGAAAACTGAGTGGAGTGTGAGTTCAATTGCATTAACTATATGTTGTGCCAAGAGATGTCTCTCTCTGCTTTTTCGTTTTGTCCAAGCAAGCTGCAAGAAGCAAGGTTGGTCTGTGTGGGCTCATCAAAAACCAAGTCATGCAGCACCCTGGACACAGGTGCCCATTCCTGCTCAACCAGCAATATCATGAGAGTGATAATTCTCATTACCTTATGGCTCTACACAAGGTCCCCTGAGGTCAGATGCTGGTTTCTGAGTGATGAAGGAGAGGTCAGGTGGCTCCTGCAGACTGGAAGGCTGCACAGGGAGAGATGTTGTCTCTGATAACCTGCTTCTACTGCATCTACCTGCACATCATCTCTGCACTCAGCAAAGACAAAGCAGGCTTTGGTTTGGGAGAGTCTTGGCCCTTTTAAAAGGCAAACCCTTCCCCAACTCAGGTTTGTCCTGTGACTCTTCTGCTGGGGGCACAGAGAGAAGTCAGCCCTGGGAAACTGGTACCATTTAGCAGCACCAAATTGACTTTAGAAGAAGATGGTGTCAAACATGTTACCTCCAGCTATGGTTCAAAAATTAAAACATATTCAACTCTTTGAAAACTTATGAGGCTTTTTAATATAAGTTAAAAACCCTCAACTTGAGCTATTAAAGCAAAGGCAAAACATTTCACATCTCCATCTTATTATTTCCACATAAGAAGCCAAAGTCCTACAATATCACTGTTTCATTAGGACTTGGACACATCCAGCATCACTTTCTTCATCACTCCCCTGTCATCCTGCAGCTGAAAAGTGCAGGAGGGATGATTGCTCTGGCCCATAAACAGGCCAGAATTGCCTTCACTAACCGAGCTAGGATTGAAGCACAGTTTGTACTTTGCTAATACAATTTTTCTTCAGGAATGACCAACTGAAATTGCTCCATACTTGTGTAATGCTGGCTAGCAGAATAAATGTGGTTCTCGGATCAAGGAGCAGAAAACCAAATATAAGTGGTGATGGTAGCCTCTTCCTGACTCTTTGGAGACCAGTCTTTACAATCCAGAGTTTTACAATCCAATCTCTAGTCTCTGCAGGAGAAAATGGGTTGAAAATCTGGGGCAATCAAGCTACAGCAATGACTGATAGCCTGATCATCCTGCCACTGAGTAAAATAAACTGTTTGTATTCAGTTTATTCAAGGGAGTGGTTGATTAGTGGACTATGAATGCTAAAACTGAGCGACTATTTCTAATAAGAGGGTTCTTTCCCAGTGGCAGACAACAGCGAAACACGATCCCATGGATGGAAGCTGAAGCAAAGCAAATCTAGAACAGGGAAAAGCACAAGATTTTAATATTGGAACAACTCACCAAGGGATGAGCTTACTTCTCCACCAGCTGAGATTTTAAAGGGAGGGTGTCTTTCTTCTGCTTTCTTCTTCTAAATTCAGTTATGATCTTGACACAGGAGTCCCTAGGTGACATCTTCTAGCTAGTGTGGTCAGGTTAGACTTTTCTAATGGTCCCTCTGCCTTTAAAACCTCTGATTTATAAGACGTGCATTTACCTGGACCAGGGTTCACCCCAAGGACAGGGCAATTAGACATCTTTATTCATTCTTCCACAGCTGTGGGAATGATATGTTTAGATATTTTTCCCATCACCAGTTGTGTCAGCAGTATGTGTTATGCAGATGTGTGTCTACTGGGAGCTACGCTCAGACAGCGCATTTCACATTGATTTATGAACAGACTTCTGAGCGCAGCAACTTCTGGCCTCTGCTGACTTGGGCTGGGATCAGCTTGCACATTGTTGTTATTCTTATTCTTGGACCTGCAGTCGTGGTTCACAAACCAGATGCTGCAGAAGTCCAGAGCTGAGGAGGTTCTTGCCTCAGAGCTCTTCTGTAAGAGCCTGGCATGAAGCAAGGGGTGGATGCTCGTAGCTAAGGACACCCATGGAAAAGATGGGTGGTGAATGTATGCAACAGTGATGAGCTAGAGGAACAGTGCCTGTAGCAACAAGTTGGGTGTACAGTGGTGGGCCAAGGCTGGATCTGCCCAGGAAAAGATGCTGCAGGACTCAAGACAGAGAAGAGAACAGGAAAGAGTCTGCACAGCATCTTGGTTGTGTAAATGGTAGAAAAGGCCATGTCTGTGAGAAGCTATGAGGAAAGTATCTATACAGCCTTGAGAATAGAGAGGAAAGTCTAAGGTGAGAATGATATTCAGGTTGCAAGCCCAAGTGATGGATAAGAGAAGGTGATAAGTGATTGAGAAAGGGATAAAGGACCTCTTGGAATGACAGCAGCTATTCTCCTTCAGCCACGATGACTCTGAGATGAGAACCGGACATCCCCAAATGACAGGGAGCCAGGCTGAGATAGGAGTTTGGGTAGGAGGGCACAACTAATAGGACAGAGGTCCCTATGCAAAGGAAACTGCATTTAAATTGGTGAGATTTGCCAGAAATCAGGGACAGAGGGAGAGGAGAGCAGGTCTCTGTGGTCATGGTGAAGGCAGGATGGGGAAGATGGAAAACGGTAACGAGTAAAAGGGCCAAGAAAAGGTGGAATGATAAAATGAAGGTGTAAGCAAAGGTCTCCATCCATACCAACTCTATGGTCCTTCTATACGCTTTTCCATTCAAAATCTAAATGGCATTGAAATCTTTTTGCTGCTGTGCATAAAGTAAATTTTCACTAATTCTTTGAGAAAACAGTGTATTCCCAGTTGATTCCCACAGACAGATCCTGTTTCTTCATGATCCTGATTATTCTTCAAAAGAAAGAAAGAAACAAAAACAACTACTGTTTTGGGTTTTGTTTGGTTTGGTTTGGTTTTTTGTTTTGTTTTGTTTGTCAGATAGGAATCACCCAGCCCATCTATTGGTACAAAAATAGTTAAATATGAAGGACCAAATGTTGAACTATGAGAAAAGTGACTCAAATTAGAGAAGCGTAGAGGGAAGGTAACAAAAATACCTCTTCCTGTGGGGACACTAACACAGCCAAATATTCATCTTTGTAGGTTGCCCAGTTTAAAGAAGGGTGGGCAGGGGGGAAGAAGTCTGTGTTTGATATTTTGTACCCTGGACTACAAAGGAATCACTGCGGATGTATAAATAAAAGACAGCTGGACTGAGGTTTCAGATCACCTACACCCATCAGAAAGGCAGCCAGACTCCAAGCACCGTGCTCTCTTGTTTGATACCTGGACTAACACTCAACTCTGTCCATACTTTAAAGGCAAAGAGAAAGACAGAGCAGAGTTATGTTTTATTAAAAGGCTTAAATCACCCGCATCACCACAGAAATGACAAAGAGTTAGTTTACGGAGGGAGAAACCTGTGGTTTAAATATCTGTGAAGATGTGTGGAAGAAAAGGAAGAGCTCCTGCCTGGGAAAACCACAAGTCTACAAGACTATCTAAGGAGAGGAAGTGAATGAATAACTGTGGCACATGCATGAGTGGCTGAAAGCACGGCCTGAGCGGTAATTGGCTCTATTGGTGCTCCTCTGATTAGCTGGTTTTGGCTACAGCTCTCGTCAGACCCACGCTGAGTTCACAGCACAGAAGTATTCACACTGCACTGAAGAACGTCTCAGATCAGCCGGTGGATCCCTGCAGAGAAAGAGCAAACACAGATCAGAAGGATGCAGTCTCCAGGGAGGGTTTCTAAATCCTTACTTCGTGTCACTAATTCCCTGTTATCCAGCTGGAAGAGAAAAGACTCCTGGAATGGATTCAGATGGTCCTGCTACATTTTACTACCTTGGAAATGAAGGAAGAGAGAAGAAAATTGGTGGTGGTTATGTGGAGAGAAATTTAAGAGCAAAACTGTGTTATTCACTGTGATCTGAATGTAGACAGTTCTAATTCATTCTTTACTAAAATACCAATATGAACATTGCTAATGAACTCAAACAGCAAATAGCCCAAGGGACCAGTTTGTCAGGATGGGAAAGAAAGGATACACACTGCTGAATCTCTGGAAAGACTCCAAACAGGGAGAGGTCTCAGCTGGGGATGTCTCGCAGAGGGGACAGGAGAAGGCGAGCCGCCCTGAGCCCTTACAATGACATTGGGCATGGCACAAGCAAACATAAATAGAAGAGAACAAGGAAATGAAGCACTTTCAAGTGAGAAGTGTTTTTATTTTTATGTGCAGGCTTGCCTACCTACTGCATCTGCTCCAGAGTCGCAGCCAAGATCTCCTTTCAGCTCATTCAGCTCTGAAGTCGGCTCCATGGACTCCCACTGTATCCTCAAAACACCATCACAACCACTCTGCAGGATGATAGAGAAATTCCAAAGAACATGAGTTACTTGCTGCTACACTCTGGTAATCACCACCAAAAAGAGAGTTGGAGAGCATCAGCCAGAGCCAGCATACACCAGCAAACACTGTGGTGTTTTCCAAGATGGCTCAGTGATTCAAGCACCCTGGCCAAATATAAACAGTTTAGTTTAGCTACTAACAGTGGCATTGAACCTTAAAGATCACATGTTTTGGGCCTGAGCTGCCCATGTCCTTCCCTTTCTCACTTTGTCCTCCTTCCCAGCTGCCATGTAGTGGCTAAAGGACATGTGAGGAATAGCAGAACAGATCACAGCTTAGATTAGGTATTTCCAAAGTGATTTGAGGACAGTTGACCATTACTCACTTGCAACACACTGTAAATGGAGATGAAGCTTAAATATGAGGCTTTTCTACCCAGAAGGTATTAACTTCCTATGTATACACAGAAAAAATAACAATTGAATTTCACACAAAGTAAGAATTTGGTTTCCAGGACAAACCCAACCAACCTATGGTTGCAAATATCTTGGAGCTCTACCTCCTCAGCAGCAGTGCTGCAGTAATAACACCTATGTTGCTGCCCATACCCACCATGAGCTTCATGCTGCTGAAGCCATCAAGTCCTAACACCAGTTTTACCACATGAACAGTCTACGGAGAGACATGGAGAGACCACCTTGGATGGGCTGAACATCTCTCCCATCACTTGGGGCACTTATTTCTTTCTTCACATGCCCCCTGTGTCTTTGCTGCTGTCTCAAAGCACCATTTCTCAGCAGAAACCCGAGGTTTGTACCAAGGCCTCCATGTGCAGTAGATTGCACAAAATGCCTCCAGGACTGCCCCAGTTTTCTCTGAAGTTAACATCAGCCTCAATTCTTTCTTTTTCTCCTTAGTTCTTATTTATGTATCTCAAAACTACTAAATGGGGCTCTGAAACTTTCTCTACTACATTTTAGCCCCTTCAGTTTCCAAAGCAAAAGCAGTTTATCCTGACCATTAACATTAAAAAAATATTGAGCCTATTGGTCTGTTGGGATTTCCTGAGGATATTTTCTTCCAAAAATTCTTTTCAGGATTGTCTTTTAAGCTTTCCTGAAAGTTGTGAAGCAATTTGCTGATCTTAAATAAATAGATTATAAAAATAGTTATTGAAAGCTCTAATCGTCATTCTGGAGCTTTTGTTAGGAAAAAAATAATGTCAAAATCTGTTTCTATTTTAGCAAGAACCAACTTTGCTCTTGTATAAAGCTGTGGTGAAATAGGTAGTAGACAATGCCATCATGAAATACAAATATTGCCTTTGTTAAACTCTTCAGCACACAGCTGAGTCTGATGAAAATATTCCAGAGGGAGACATTTGTCACAGGAGAAGTCTTGTCTCACTGTCATGAACTTGGCTCAGCATTATTTAACAGATGATTCATTATTTTGCATATTATTTTGAATGGCAGTCATGCACCAGGACCCCCCTAAAACAGACACAGCACAAACATGAAAAAAAAAAAAGCACCTTCTGCTCCCAAGAGCTCCTAGTCCTTGTGGAGGACTGGAGAGGCAGATGGAGACAGACAGACATACAAACAGATGGATGATGAGATTAAAGGAACCAACAAGAACATACTGTCAAACTTTTAGTAACCATCTCAGCTATGAAGACATTTAAGAGGAACCATGTCTCTATGATACTTCTATTCTAACAAAAGTTTTTAAGTGTCCTGTGCCCGTTCCTGACTCTATTATCCCCAACAATATCAGATGTGGGGAAAGGAGAATACTGAAATAGAAAAAGGCTATTTTGGGCTGTGAGTGGTGTGAGGCCCCTGGGGATTCTCAGGAGAAGCTCCACAGCAGTTAGTATGAGAGGAGAGGGTCAGTCTCTGACTTGTCTGCCAAAAAGCTGGAAAAGCCTAAACCTGCCTCAGCCAGTTCTACGAGAAAACAGTAGGAAACAAATATATACCAAGCGCTGGCTTTTTATTTTTACCTTGCTGGCCAGATGCATTTTGAAAAACGATTGCAGGCTGCTGGGAAGAATCATAGAACTGTTAGAGTTGGAAGGGACCTTAAAGATCAGAAGAGCTGATCAAAAGCAGAAGAGCTGCTCTCCATGCTTAAAAGTTTTTCTCTGTCTTTATCTGAAGTGGGTGAGCAGGGTTCCAAGATTTCCCGCTCCACATACCTTCAGTTAGTTTCCCAGGCTCTTCTTTCCCAGCAGGATTTGTGCACGGCCCCCTGCTCCACTGGGAGCGTCTCATTCCCAGTGCCCCAAGAGTCATCCTCTTACCTCCCAAAGCCCTGGGTGCTGCCAGTGCCCACCCCAGTGGCCCAGGGTGCCTGACAGCAACCGCCCCCACCCCGGGGTGTGCTTGCACTTCTCATCTCTGCTCTTCTACATCTTGCCTCTTTGCACTCTCCGTCCTGTTCACCTCTTTCTTTTGCATCCCTCCTCTTTGCAACCCTGCCTTTGCATCCCTCCCCTTTGTATCCCTCCCTTTTCGCCTCCCCTTTTGCACCTCTCTCATTTACATCCCTCCCCTTTGCCTCTCTGCCCCCTTCGCATCTCTGCCTTTTCCCATCCCTCCCCTTTGCATCTCTGCTCCTCGCATCTCTGCCCCTGGGCACCCCCTGCCCCTCTGCCCCTCGACCCTTTGCATCGTTGCACCTCTGCCTGCTTGGATCTCAGGCTTTTTGGCTATCTGCCTTCCGTCACTCTTCACTTTCCAGCACCCCTTCCCTACCCCTTTGCTTTCCCCCTCCCTTTCGCATCTTCGCTTCGCTG
>VZRU01004761.1:30142-91645 GCA_013398155.1 Pedionomus torquatus
ACGCCCGGGTGCTGGCGCTGCACCCCGACCCTTACGGCGCCTACAACTACCTGCCCTGGCAGAGAGGACCCCCAGCCGGCCCCCAGCAGGGAGCGGGGGGGCTCTTTTACTCGGCCGAGATCGAGCTGCTGTGCGACCAGGCGTGGGGCAGCATGTTGGAGGTGCCCGCCGGCTCCCGCCTCAACCTCACCGGCCTCGGCTACTTCTCCTGCCACTCGCACACCGTCATGCAGGGCTACGCTTATTTCTTCTTCCTCCGGTGAGTCCCGGGATGGGGGGGGATCCAGGAAAGACCGAGGGACTTCGGGGCATCTCCGGAGGGATGCGCGCCCGGCCCGGCCCGGGAGAGTTGGCTCCGTCCCGCTGCCGCTCTCCCCACAGTGCCTTCTTTTTGCGCATCCAGTTTCATCGAGGGAAAAAAAAAAAAAGTCTCCAAAACCATAATATTCCAGCCTTGCCGGGCAGCAGATATACGAGGAGCTGCTGTTGAGTAGCTCCCGGGCGCTTGCCGCTTTTGTTTTTACGGCGGGACGGTCAGGGAGCTGGAGAGAAGCCAGCGCCTGTTTGCTGAAGTTTGGCATGGGAGCTTAAAACCCATCCGTACGTACTCACCCGATAGCTTTCTCTCTGCTTTCCCGAGTCCCAGCCAAATCCTGACTTTGGGCTCATCGAAAGAATAAGAAAATAAACCACAATGTGGGAACAGAGCCATCGCTGTGACCTCCAATCCAAGAGTGTTGTGAAATACTACTCAGTGGCTTGTTTTGAAATACTTGGTATATTCTTGCACTGGGCGCGCAACAAAACAGTTTGATGCTGTCTAGTGCTCAGTCCGTGGCAGCAGCTTTAAACGTTTTACACAAGTTATTTACCGACTGCTTTTAAGGACTACTTAAACTCTGGGAACAAGAGCAAAACAATGCAAATTCAGTGGGGACCTTGGGTTGCAATATAGATTTGCTTCACTGATGGGGCTTTGTGGATGTCTGCAGGGTCCAGGAGCCTGTTAGGTCCTTACTGCTGCTGCCTGGTCCCATCCTCTGGGGTGGAAATTGCTGTCTTGGCAACTAAATGCCAGGAAAGCCACGTGCCAGCCAAAAGTTGTCTGTGTGACTTTGGTGGCACTTGATGAGCCAGGCTGAAGTGCAACAGGTGACTTCTGCGGGGGGGAAAGTGCTGTTTAGCCTCACAGCAGGCTGCCCGTGCGATTTGTGTTTCAGAATGGATGAGAACTACATCCTCCTGCCGCACGGAGTCAACTTCCAGGAGGCAATTTTCCCAGACACCCAGGAGAACAGAAGGATGTTTGCCAGCCTGTTCCAGTTTTCTAACTGCTCTCAGGCACAGCATGTGTTGAGCTTCTCCAGTGACTGGGAGATTCAAGAGGACAACCGGGTAAGGGGTTTATTTGCTCTCCAGTGCTTGTTTTCTGAGTGAGCACAGGCATTCCTCTGTCATTTGCAAACATATATATGTATGTGAATACAGACCAGCAGGTCCCTGATTTTCCAGTTCCTTGGCAGCATCACTGGCAAAGGAACACAACAGAGAGGTTTTCCACTCAGTGAGTAGACTGTTTTCCAAGCTGACTTCTGTGTTAGCTCTGTAACCTGCCTGAGCAAAGCTCATTATCAACCTGCTCATGAGCAAGAGGTTGGAAACCAGTATTGCTTGAGATCCTGTCCTGCTCTGACCAGGTTGTTCCTGGTTTTGCTGTCTGCAGACCTCATACTTTAACTTCAGCTGAAATGTTGAGGAGCAAAGCTTTGGTTTTGTACTTCTGTGTTCATCTCACGTAGCGAGTGCAGTGCCTGGACCACAACAGACTTGTAAGGGATTATTCTTGCCTAACTCCACACAACAGCATAAACTTCTACTTCTGAACTAATCACCCTAAGCTGTCTTTGTAGCAGCTGGGGAAAAATTGACTCTTGAGGGCACAGTTCATCTGAGCGATGAGGGCATGGTTCATCTGAGCAACGCTGGCACCTACTTCTGAACAAGCTGAATGAAATGCCTCTTTCTCTTCTCGAGGGAAGCCACAGTGAGTAGTTTGCCCTCCAGGCAATCCTCCCTTAAGAAAGTACATTATTAGTATGGGAAGTCCAATGATGCCTGTTGTTAGTGGCTTTTGAGCCATTTTATGGGGTTGTAGTGTGTGTAATAAATGCAGGATTTAAATAAATACTTCCTTGGCAGCCAGGAACAACCTGCAGTTATGTATGTGCATGTTCTAGATGTGCATTCATGCTTGCAAAAGTGGAATTTGGGGAGCTGTTTTAACACCAAATCTTGTTTTGAGGCTAATGGTTTCCACTGGTAGCTGAGAACATTTTAAACATCTCCTTAGGTTGGGATGGACAGGACGTGTCATCACTTGCATCTTCTGTGAATTTATCCAAGGCAGAATATTTGTGTATGGCAGTAGATGCCCTAGTGTCTTGTTTGGGTGATGGAGGGAGCTCAGTGGCTGGCTGAGCCCTTTCCCCTCCAGCAGCTGACTGAGAACCAGTGTACAGAGGTTGAGCTGCTGCGTAGCCTTCTGGCCAGTGACACAACCCTGCTCCTTGGGATGCCCTGTGGGCCAATGCTTTCCCACTGCTGATATTTGGGGGAGGGAGTGGGCAACAGTGACATTCAAATATATATTTGAATTGATATTTAAGGAATATTTAATTGATATCAGCAGGAATTGATATTTAAGAAAAAATTAGTTATCTTACAATTAGATCACAGAGCTGTAACGCTGGGTGCGCAAGAAGGATGCATAGTGTTCAGCTCCCAGCCCTGCCTCCTCCCTGCCAGCCCGTAGGCTCCCCAGTGCCCCAAGCAACTTATTTGGCAGGTGCTGCCACTGCCAAATTCACTCTTTTTGCTCCAGAGGAGATAAGTGGTGTTGAGGGACCACCAGATCCAACTCCCAAGTGTCTGCTTGTAGTCTCTGCACTATTTCAGTCACCAAGCCAAGATAAATGCAGGGGATCTTGATGGGTTGGTGCTGATTTACTTATTTACACCAGTGGCGAACCTCGCCAGTTTAGCTTTAATGGAAATCACAGGGCAGAAACCCCCAGGGTAAGCTGGGGCAACCGAAAGCCTATGTATCAGAAGTGCATTTCAGCTGTTGCGCTCTTTGACCACCCTGCAGCTGTGAGCAGATTAGGGGGGGATTAGAGCTGCTGGTCGCACAGATCAGGGCTGGGGGGCATTACATACTTCAACACCCACCCGTGGAGTGAATTAATTCAGCACAACTGATGGACACTTTGTCTCTCTTTCGTAATGAAAAGTGAAAGCTTCCTTTGCACCAGTTAAAAATAGTTCGGGCTGACTGTGCTCCCATTCAGCTCCTGCATCTGTGTTTGCCCAGCCCAGCGCCAGCTCCCGGCGCCAGCGTGCTCCAGCCTGGGAAGGGGATGGCATTTCTGGCTACCATAGTATCAGGAATTTGTTCCCCAGATCTTCCCAGTGCAGGTGGCCATGTCCAGGGTGCAGCTCTTACAAGCATTTCACTCCTCTCTTTGCCTTGCCGCATCCAGTGGTGACTTTCCCAGTTGCCCCTGCCTCTGCTGTGTCCCATCACAGTGCAAGAGATTTCCATTTCCAAACACACTTGGCTGAGCTGTCCTGATCTGGCTCCTGAGCCAAAACCTGTGGCGTACGCTGGTTTCATGGCACAGAAAGTGAACGTTATGTGGAGTATTATTCTTGAAGCTTTTTGGAAAAGAGGCTCTTAGGGAACCTGGAGACATCTGTAATGGTGGTAAGCTGTAAAGAACATAGACAGGGTCTTCTGATGAGGCTCACACTGCAGTGAGAAGTCAGGGGTCTCACTAGCTGCTGCATTCTGACATAAATTGCTAGTTAAAATTCATCATAGATGTTTTCTGCAGCCAGAGGGAAGATGCTGAGATGGAGATGCTGAGATGCTCAGAGCAGATGGGAAGAGGGTCTGGTGCCAGGAGTCTTGGGACAGCTGTATACAGGGACACCTTGAAAAGCGGCTCAGTCAAAAACCAGCATGCCTAAGTAGGTTTGGAATAAAAGAATGATGAATTCTTCTGTTTACAGCTGGATCCCATGTTCCAAAAGACTTTTTGAATCCCTGTATTTGCTCATGGCCCTGTGTCCTACTTTTGATCTATTTCTAGGGTGCACATTTTAAGGGAGAATTCGGTGCTGGGAGCATGTGCAGTTGCAATGAATTATTGGTGTTTGTAGCCCTGGGCTTCTCAGACAGAAGGTGAGAGAACCCCGTGATTTAGACAAATTTCTTTTCCTTCATGTAACACTGCTCCTAGCAGGAGGTCCTTTTTGCAGAGTGTGCTTGATCTGGCTGAGAAGCAGAGGATCTCAAGGGGACTGCTAACATGCTGTCCTTTTGCTTGCCCTCTTCTCTCTGCTATGCTCCTTGCCCTGCAGGCAGCCTTGTCTGGGCTGTCCCAATGGGTGAAACGAGGAAAACCCTGACAGCTGCTTCTCCTTCTCCCAGCAAAGAAGGTGCTCATGACCTGTGTGTCTGATGATGAAAAAGAGAGCAAGGGATGTGCACTGGGATGTACAACCTGCCTTTTGCATCATGGGAAAACCCTTTCAATTTTTGGAAAGCTCCATGGTGCCTGGTGAAAGGAGGGCAGACCCAAGACACAATTTGTTGGGAATAACACATTTGTCATCCTGGGCCTGCTACTGTCACTGGAAACTAATTCCGGCTTCATTTTTAAGCCCCTTGCAGTCTGGGCTGAGGGCCAGGCATTGCTTTCCATAGTTTTGCAATAACCCCACAGTCTCATAAATTCACTCATGTGCTTGTTCTGGCCACTCTGGAGAGCAACAGTAGCTCCGGCTGTCAGTTCTTTAGGCACTTGCATTTTGGCTTCCACATTTGCAGAGGCTGTAATCAATGGGGCTGCACCCTGACTGATGTTTGCAGGCCTCCTGCTTCACTCTGTCTCACTGTCACAGCGGTTTCCACAAGGTTCTTGCTAAAGCCCCAAGTTCCCACCAGGCTTGGGGTTAGAGCTGGGTTTGTGAGACTTCTTGCAGAGCAAGAGGTCCCTTCTTGCAGCATATTGTGGGTGCCTGGGTCCCAGGTTTGGCCCAGTCCCAGAGCTGATGTTGGTGGAGATACTAACACAGAAACACTCCTTTTTCTCCTTTGGAGTTACAGTTTTAATTGATTCCTCCCACCCTCTGCCCCTGGGAGAAATGCAGTGTTCCTCTATCCAAGGAATCTTGAAGTCACAGAAATGTCTTTTAATAAGGTGCTTAGATTAAAGGAAAGAACAATTAAGAAGTAATAAAAACCTAATTAAAATTCTTAAAAGCAGCGTATTTTTACCCATATCTAATCTCAATCCCTGAGGGAAGACCTGCAGGCATCAAAGAATTTGTGAAGTCTGACAGCTTCCTACTTGGCCATACCAGGCTGTCCTGTCCCCTGCTTTGGGAAACCACCCCAGACACCTCTTCTTCTCCACCCCCTGCTTCCCCCAAGCCTCCTAAAGTTGCTCTCAAACCGGTGCACGCTGCCCACTTGTTCTCTGGTGCAGCCAGTGGTGCTGGTGTTTCATTATTGATGCTTTTAGGGAGCAGCCTTGCAACCTTTTCTTGCTCAAAAGGAGTCAAAGGGGACAGATCTTTCTTTGGGAGATGGAGATGAGCATTGGGTGGTGCAGCCAGCACCCTCCTTCAGGGATGGAGAGAGGGAACAGGAAGATCTTGAAGGCCCAGGGAGCATCCGTATTTGCCATTGACTCTTTCCCATGACAAGTTTTTCTTATAGCTCAGTGCTAAATGACACTTTTCTACATGCAGGGGGTTGCTTTCTGCTTGCTCAAGCTGGGAGGTGGGAATCATCCCTGTAGTTTCCCTCCTCTCCCACTGCCTGCTTCTGATCCTGGGGTTGACAAAGTGGTTTGGGATTGAAATCCTGATGCCCTGCAGGGTTTTGCCATTTTAGTGCAGAACTAGAGGCTCTAATTTCTCCTTCTGACTTGGCCTTCTGAAGGGTTTTACACTCTTAAATAAGAGCTCTCTTAAATAAGAGCTTTTTGCCTTGTCTGCATGTGAGAGACTCAAGCTCTGGTGATAATAAGGTCCATAGAAATGTCAAAGAGCGCTTTATTATTCAGAGGGGGTTTAACTACTGGTTTTGTCAGCAGGTTGATAGTGATATGTGGCTTTTTGACCTCCATCCCAGCTCGCTGTGAGCAGTGGAGGTGTTCATGAGCTGGGACCGTACAGTTCTGCTTTTACAGAGCACCTTCCTCCCCTGCTTTTTCAAAGCCCCGTGTAAAATGGCCCCGTGTGCATCACAACGGGGGAACTAACAGCAGCATGTCAAACCGATTGTGAGCAACTGTGAGAGCACTAGCACTGTGGTAAAACCCATGGAAATTAAGGAGTCCAATAACTTCAGTTAAACCTGGTGAGGTTGCAGGGGCAGATCATGTCTTTTATTAAGCATCTATCCCTGCGTTGCCTCTCCTCTTAAGCATCAGAGCCACAACCACGCTGTTACTTCAGTTGATTCAGGTGATCAGACCTTCTGAGAGACCTTCAGAGATTTATCTGGGTAATAATACAGCTTTTATGAGAACAGTCAGTGTCCTAAATAAAAAGCAAGGTAATTAGTGGGTTAGCAGGGCAGTCTACAAATACCTGCTTAGCATCTTTGGATCTGGATCCTCTTCTCTGGTGGCACTTTACTGCTGTAACAACTTGTTGACCTAAATATGATACTTACAAGGCTTTGGAGCAGCTGAAAAGGGAAATGGATAAGAAAAGCAATATAATTGCATAAATGGCCTTGCCATTATTCTGCAAAGTAAAAATTAAATTTAACTACATTATTCCTCTGCGGAAGTAGAGGAAATAGTTTCAGAGCTATTTGTATTTTTGCAACGGCTGCATGCATGAGCAGAGAGCCACTGGGTAGGGTCGCTCCCTGAACCCATCTCTGGGCAGCAGCACATTTGCTCAGCAAATGGTCCCAGCCTGTCTCTTGCCTGATGCTCTCAGCTGGGCGGATGGTAGCAGGTCTCATTCGGTGACACTTCACAGGACCATGAGGCCTTAAATCACAGAGAAATAGGAACTTACACAAAAGCGCTTGGGCTACCAGAGAAGGGCTTGCTCACATGACATTTGCCGTGGGGACTTGCTTTGATCCATCTCCCCAGTCAACGGTGCCCCTGAAGAGGGGACAAGAAGAAGGAAAGTTGGTCCAGTTTCCATAATTTTTCTGACCTCCCTGGTTTTGAGTCTGAACAGTGATCAGATAGTATTGTGGCTGAGTACCTGCTGGAGAGATGCCTGTTGGGTTTCTGGAGATTGCCCGAGCTACCTTGGATGCAGGGACCAGAGCTCTTCCTGCTGGGTCTCAGATGGACATCAGTGATACTGAAGGTGACTCCACTACATAAATCATGCCAAGCCTGGCCACTAATAAAAAAATACCTGATAACTGGAATGGATTTTGGCTGGATTTTCATCCATAGTATCCACTGATATAAAATGAACAAGCAGTTTGGTTTTTCTCCTTTAAAAGTTCTTACTTCTTCACTTGAGGAGTTCCCTCTCTGCTCTGAGTACTGGGAAAGGAATTGCAGGACTGAAAAACACTGGTTGTGGAGTCCAGAACCAGCAGATGAAGGACTGGTCTGGAAAAGAGCAGGCAGCAGCCTGGCTTTAATACCCATGTGGTGTCCTTTTCTGTTTGCTTGTGGCATGAGCCATGTAAAGGATCCTCCCTTCTCTGGTACTAAGTCACTAGGGAGACAGAAAATATTCTCAGTTCACAGCACTGCTATATGGCAAGGGCAGGGCAAAAAGACCTCAAAATAGATGAAAATAAGGTCCGGTATCTAAAGGTCTGAAAATCTTGTTTCAGATTCAGTGTCTTGCCTTGCCATTTGTCAGAAGAGCTGTTGCTCCATTACCCTAAGAGCATGATAGAAAGGGTACATCGCTTCTGGGTTGCTTTAATAGTGATTTACAGCTCTTTTGTCTTTCTCCCAGAAACCCACCCAGAGTGTAAACCCTCCATAAAATCTGTGTTTAATTTAAATACATCTAAGCAGTATTAGATTAAATAGAGAACTGCTGACAAGTGTCTGGGATGAGAGAAGACCACGAGACAGTTGATATGTTTGGGTAACATCCCTGAGAGCCTTTTGGCATAGAAATGGCATTGTCTCATTTCCAAATCTTCCCACCCAGGCTGTGGTAGGGGACTCTTAGAGGTCTGATTGGCATCTTCCTATCAGTTTTTTGTCTTTCCACATGTTCACAGGCTGCTAAAATGCAGAATAGAAGATCACAGAGGAGTTCAAAATAGTCTTACCAATGGGATATTTCCATTGTGTATGGTTTGTCTTGTATTTATAGTACCCAGAGAGTGTTTTGAGTGTTTCCCAGGAGGAAAAAAAGGGGCAAATGTCTCTGGTTTTAGGGTGTATTTAAAAGGCACCTTATTTCTGTATCAGGAGGTGGGTTGGCTGACTGCCATATACAATGCAAGGGAGCCGGGCTGAGGTAGCATGGGAGCCTTGAATTTTATGTCAATTGTGAACAGTCTGAATTTGAGGTTGAATAAGGAGCTTTTCCCCACTCGTCTGAACTCTTGTCCCCTCTGGCAGCTGTGACCAGTGGGGAGCTGCCAAGGTGAGCTCCACAGTTTGTGCTTTCCTGGTACCGATGTGGGTGCAGGATGAGGTGAGGGAAGTTGCAAATTGGTGTCCCAGCTCCTGGTGAATGAGTCTGGACCAACTTGCTCCCTATGAAGTAATGCAGATTACTCTCTGACTCTGACTGTATCTGAGGCACATCCAAGTACACGATATCCTTAAAAATATCTGGTTTCCAACCCACTGAGCAAGAAAATGCCTAGTGAGTCATGGGTATGTGTGTGTCTGCACACGGCTGCCTCCTCCAAAGGGTAAAACAGCAAACCTTCCAGGAATTGGCAAGGAATGAAGACCCACATGGCTTCAGGCTGCTTTTAATTATCCAGAGCCACACCTTAATGAAGTTCTGCCAAATGCATTAAATCATTCCGGATTTCATGGCAAGAGGCTATCTGCTGCTATCCATGAATTTGGTGGTGACCAGGCATCTGAACCAGGTCCCAGGACACCTTCTTGGATTTCAGTCTGGCTTCTTCCACCACCACCAGGCTGGGAAACTGCTGGTGGCCACAAAGACAGTTGGCAGTTGTGGGCTGGGCTCTGCACATAGAGAGACACAAAGATGGGGTTGAAGAGACCCCATTGTCCCTCCTGCGTTTTCAAATCCAAGGCTGCCTGGAGTGGTGCTGTACCTTTGGGGTTTTCTAGCCCAGAGGCAGTTGAAAGACCTGCAGTGGTGCTGCTGAGCATGAATCCTGCTGCAGTGCTTGCTTAGCTAGGCAAAGGTTTTTTTTTGCAAGCCCCCAACTGCTGACTCTTAGCCAAAGGCTGAAGTGACATGTTTCTGGTCGTGTTAGAAAGGTGCAGCTACCTGGCCAGGTGTAACTCCATAGCGTGCAGCACAGGTAGGATGTTGCTGCTGTTGTCTCAGGGTAGGTAAGAGAGATGGGACTTTGACCAAGCTGGTTACATTCCCTCTCTGTTAGCACAGAAATGGCCGAGGTGGGAGATACTGCCCTCTGGGGAGAGCAATGGAAAGTTTGAAGCTACTTCCATGAGCATCTTCACGTGAAGGTGGGCTGACAATTGCAGCCCTGTAAAAAGAGGCAGACAACTCATCCATATCCTCTGGAGATGACCCTGCCATGGGAAAAGCAGCAATCAGAAGACATGAGGATCATGTCATGTCAAGGCTGACTTTGATCCCTTGTCTCCTTCCCTGTGTGTGAGCATTTCAGTGGTTTCTCTGCTTTTCTGTGTTGCTCTGCTGTTCATGGCCTTCCTTGTGTGGTAAAGTGAGGGAGTACATCCCACTGCATGTAGACTGCGAAGGGTGAAAGCACTGGTCATTGAGGGAGGCAGCTGATGGGGACCTGAGAAGTTACTGGAGCTAGGAACTGAAGAAGGTGCATGGCAATATGTGCTTGAAAGCTGTCACTGTGTCCACTGTCAAATCACCTTCCTTGACACAGACTTCTATATGAAGGTGCTCCTCCAGATAGCCGGGACCTGGCATCCAAGAAGGAGGGCTGAGGCTGGTGGTCTTCTAAAGCAGACATCTTATCTTACTAACCCAAGGCAAAACAAAATATACAATCCAAAGAAGCAGATTACAGGTGTTTGTTTATACTTGTCCCATGATTTTTCAAAATTAGAAAGTAGAGGTACCAACTTATCCTGAGAGCTACTGGAAGATGCTCAGATATGCCTCTTGGCACTGCAGTTACAGCAATCTACTGGTTATTTTGACTATTTCAGTGCCTTTGTTTGGATTTGGAACATGAGGGAAAAGCAGACATCCAAGAGAGATGCCTCTGATTGTTCACCTGTTTGGATTCTCCTAGGCCTTGGTTTGGGCTGGTCATTTTGGGGAGCCCAAAGTGAGTGAAAATTTCCAGAGTGAGTCTCAGGAAAGTTTGCTGGGCAGACAAAATGAATGAAGGACGTCCCCAGATTCTGTATTCTTCAGACCATTTGTGGGAGGCAACAAGCCCTTCTGTGAGTCTATATGTGTGTTAGATGGTTTTGTGTGTGCAAATCCATGCTTCGTGTTGGTCAGCAGTTGGGAAGGATGATTCATCTGGACCAAGAGTCCTGTGCCAGAGTCTGTCTTTGATGTACACGCTGCTCCTACAGGTACTGTGGGCAGAGACAGTCTTTCGTTCAGTCGCTGGCCTCAGTCAACCTTGAAGCCAGAGAAAACTCTTTTCTTTCCACTTCTCTCTCTCTCTTGACCCACCTCTGAAATAGATACAGAAAAAGATGGAGCAGGACATTTATTAAAATCAGCGGACACCAAAGTCCAGCTGGCAGCTGGCAGACAGTACACCTGTAATGCTGCCTGTAACCAGATCAGCCATTGCGGCTTGAAGGGAGATGAGATCTTTTAATTTGGGACATATTTTCTCCCAGCCCATGCATTTTGATGTTTGTTTTTGCAAACAGCCAGCCAAGTTGGCTCCAAGGCAGCGGTAGATCGAATCCCTAATGGAAGCTGCAGACGGAGCCTTTTAAAGCCCGTCCTGCCTCCGCCAGCCAAGTGCCTTTCCACATTCCCCTGGAGAAGTGTCCTTGCCCCGTTGTGCTGGGCCAGGAGCAGCCGCCCGGTGCCAGGCTTGGCTTCGCCGCTGGCCCTGGAAGCACGCAGCCCCTCGCCACAGCTAATGCAGAGTGACAAATCAGAGCGGCCAGCTTGGGGGACACTGGGAGTATGAGGTTTCAGCATCATCCATTGCAGCTGGTTGCTGCTCAAATCACTGCAGGTGCCTCTGGCAGCTGACGCAGTGACTACCTCTTTTTACTGCCCCAATTTGCGGGCTTTTTTTTGGAAGAACATTGCTACAACTGTTAGTCCAGTTATCTGTAAAAGGAATGACAGTAGGGAAAAATATACTGAGGGAGATGCAAGTTTCCATGACACTGTATGGTGCGAAGAGGAAATAATATGGCTAGAAAGCCAGGTATGAATTTCTGCCCAAAAAACTTAAGAGCAAGCATGTAAAAATTTTTTTCCTGCAATCAGAAGGCACTTAATGGACAGTATTTTTACCTCTTCTAGGTCAATGTGGAAGCAGTAGAAGTACTAGCTGCTGCTCAGTGCAGTGTTTTTTGTACTTTGAGACAAGATGTGGAACCAAAATACAAGCTTGTACCTACACACTGCCACCCTCAAACTGACTCATCTTCATCACCATGCAGGGGTTGCAGGAGGACTTTTCCCGTTATACAATTGGTAAAAATGTGGTAGGTGTGTTAGGCTGTGTAACCTGGTCCAGTGGAGACAATTCTCTTTAACCCAGAATTTACCCCCACTGAGATTAGAAACAGCTGTCTGAACACTTTTTCTGTCTGTAAACTTATTTGTTGACAGTAAGAGTTGTCTTGGCCCATGGCAGGTGGGTTGGAACTCAATGATCTTTAAGGTTCCTTCCAACCTGAACCATTCTATGATTCTTTCCTCACCATGTCTTCCAGCCTTGTTGCACAGGCAGTACTTTGAGTAAGGAGATGAGTTCAGATGGGGGACACGTGAGCAACTGGGGTTTGGTTGGCTGTTCAAACCAAAGGACATTGGTGACACAAAACCTGGCTTCCTTCTGCAGGTGAACAGTGATACATGTTCCCTTTGTTGCCTCAAAATGCAATGAGTCTATCACCTCTGTTTTTCTTCACTGTAAACCCGTTTCAGATCACATTCACTTGGCATGATTTTGTCTTTCTAGAGCCTTTAGACAGGGCCTGAACACAATTTTGTTCTTCTGGGTGTTTTTGATTGTATTTTTATTGTGGGTAAAACTCAGTGGAATCACTGGACGGTAGTCGGGGAGAGAAAGGAAGATAAATTGAAATGGAGGGACAGGTTGTACTGATGCTGGCTGAGGATAGGAATAGAAATTCAGATGCTGTTAAGTCTCCATTTACATTACATGGATAAAGAAGCCCCATTTCAGAGCCTTCAAAGTGTGAACATAGTGGCTACATCCACTCAAAATCCTCAGTTTTGTTGCAGAGCAGGAGAGCTCTTTTCCACCTTAAAAGCATTGTCTTGGGGTGTGGAAGAAGAGGGATGATGAGGAAGGGGCTCAGCCACACTGACCATGGAGGAGCTCTACCAGATGCCAGCCCATGCTTTGAAAGAGCTCTGAGGTCTCAGATGGGTGGGAGAGAGTTTGTTCATTGTCTATAAAAGATCCCACAAAGTGAGAATCTGTATATGTGGCTTATATGTGGGAAGGAAATATTCTTGGTGTGTAAATACCGTTGTTGGAGAGGTAACTGTAAGTAGAGACAAAGAAAAAAGTAAATAAGGGAAAATTTAAAAAAAAACATGGAAATAGGAAATGAGGAAATAATCCATCAATAATACAATAATAATACATCAATAATACATCAAAACTTGTAGCCGACTGATGTGGTGAAATCTCCATCATTCATTATAAGGCTTGGGTCAAGCTGGGAAGTTGCAATGGGTCTCTTAGAAGATACTCTGCTCTTGCTGCCTGCCTTTGGAGGAAGATCCATTGCATGGGTCATGACATGGCTCTGGGAGGGACTATATAGAGTTTCAAAATGCTGTGTCCATCTCCACTTCTTATTCCTCAAACTGGATGGCTGTGGTAACAATAATGACTTGCTCCCTCTGGAGAGGCATTAGATCCCCTACGCTGTGGCTGACCAGCTCCAGGAGGCAACAGAGCACACCCACAGCCCACCTCCATCTGCTGGATTTGAAAAGACAACCTGGAAGTGAACTTTTCAAAAAAATCACTTGTGAGTTCCCTGGGCCCTTCAGACAGCTGCAGCCGCACTGGACGTGAATGCTGATGTTGGGAAAATCCCGTGGGTTGCAAACGAACAGTTTTAAGGAGACCCCAGGGAAGGGTTGTTACTACTGTCAGTGATTGGGTTTCTGCTCTTTTACATGTTTTAGGCTCAGGCACGTTTTGTCTGAGTTCAGTGAACATTTCGTGATCTGTCCCTTGAAATCCTTATTGAGCCTGTGTTTTCTTAAATCTTGATTTCAAAGGGCAGGGGAACAAATGTGATTGTTGGTTCTTTTCCCAAAGGTGCGAAACCATAGATTAAATATATCCTGGAAATAACATTTTATACTCAAATCTTTCCCACTGCAATAAAAATGTCTCAAAACCACATCCAGTGACAAAACCCTCCTGTATTTAACCCACGTCTAGAAGCAGCTGAAATACTGACAGGAAATGTCCTGGTGCTTCCAAGTCAGTGGCGCTCTGCAGCTGCTGGAATGCATCCCGCTCCTTATGGACAGTCATTGCTGAAAAAAAACACATTACAGATGTTGAGGATGTGAAGGAGCAGGCTCCTTCCATCACAGCACTGGGACAGAGAAGGGCTGATGCTAAAACACCAGACTGGAGGTATCCCTGAGGCATTTGCCTGCTTGTTCCACGTCCAGATTTCAGTACCGACCTCTGATTCCTGCTCATTGTCAGAAATGTCTGAAAGGGGAGACACCATGGTCATTGCTAATGAAATGGTGTTTATCACGCTCTGGTAATTGCATTTGCTATGGTATTTACAGCATTTCCTATGTTTTGAAATGGAGAGATCTCAGGCTTGCTCAGGGCTAATTGTGTGCTCTAACCTGCTCCTAAGCCCACATGTGCCTTTAAACGTTAACATACGGATTGGCAATGTCCAGGTGGATCTCAACCTCATGACCACGGAGCTGGGAATGTGACTATTGCTGTGCTAATGTTTGTTCTCAGTATTTATTAGGGGCAGTATCTTGTCCCTTCCTCTACAGATCCTAGGGAATTTTCTGTTTGGTTTTTTTTTTTTTTTTTAATTTTATTTTTCTGTCTTGGAAAGATGCAGGCAGTCCATGCAGGCAAACAGTGGATTGAGGGAGGGGAGGCAGGATCTCAATTTAGCTAAATGAGGATTCAGAGCTATCTGGGAGTCCAAGAGCAGGATAGAGGTTGTTGTGTCCCATGTTTTCAGCAAAAGGTTAATCTCTGTCTACTCTCAGAGGTCACTAAGCAGATGTTCCAATGTGGTGTTCTCCTATTCAACATCTTAGAAACGTGCTTTCAGTTAGTGTAACGCACCTTTTTCTAATAAGGGAAACCACTAAAAGAAAAAAAGAAAGTTTATTTTTTTTCCACCCTCAAGCCCAGAAAGTTAAGAGATGAAGCTGGCAAGGTGTCACTGGCAGTTTGACCCCTGGGTGGGAATCGTCAGTCTGGGATACCTACCTTATGGGAAGAACTCAACTGCCTGCAGTAGGTGCCTGTTACCATTTGAGATGCTGAAGGGAATCTTACAAATGGAGCTCAAGACCAGGAACAGCAGGAAACCTGCTGTTCATCACTGAAGCATCACCTTCTCCAATGGAGAAGATCTTCCTGCGTAGTTAGCGGAGTATCTTCTGTCACAGAAAGCAGATATTTGACTGCTAAAGTCTTTAGCTCTTTTGAGCTCACACTGTGGTCTGGCCTTGGCCCCGTGCAGGCTTATCAGGAAATAAAAGGCACTGACATGGTCCTGGAGTGTTTATGCTACAACACCTTGACCATGACTATGACTCTGTCTCACTGTCTGCTTTTCCTGGATACAGCAGTTCTGGGCTTAGATTCAGTGGAATCTGGAAACATCAAGAGTTGGAAAAAAGCACTGCAGCCTTCCTGGGGTCCTCCTCCCAATATCTATCACTGTGTGGAGCAGGTGGCTTAAATTTGGCTGGAGATTATGGTGTGTTTTGGAGCTTTTATCCTCAAGCTTATAAAGCCTTTTGGATATGATTTGACGAATGCGTGTAAGATGCTGAGTTTTATTTTGTGGATTTAAATCCAATCTTCTAAATTGTTTTAAATAACTCCTTTTGTTTTGAAATTCCAAAACCCCTGCCCTCCCTGCTCCTCCCCCTCCCGCCCCCTTCCTCTTTTAAATGCTTGTGGTCAATTACAGTCTGACTTAGGAAATGGTGTAAAATGTGCAAATAAAACTAAAAGAGTTTTTCAAAATGGTATTAGGAAAAAAAAAAAATAAAAAAAAGGAAGACACATATGTTATCAATCCTTTATCAAAAGGTACTGATGTCTCTGACCATAGAAAAACTTAGACTCCAAATTCTGCTGTAACAATTGGAATAAGCTTTCTAACCCAGACAACATTGTTGGAACCATCATGGGGCTCTCTGAATTACTTCAACACTGATTTTAGGGCTTTTTCTATTTGGTCTCTGAACATATTCTCTAGATGGGACTCTGAACTTATTTTTTCCATGGATTTTTCTATAAATATTCTGGTTTGGGGCTACCTTCTTGGTTGAATATTTTTTGAGTAGCTGAAAGGAGTTAGGGAGCTTCTCTTCTTCAGTATTGCTCCCAAAATGTGAGTAAAGACTGAAGTTCATTGCATACAGGGCTCTAAACCGCTGCAGCCAACAGCGGAGTGGAACATAGGAACCGTTTTGACAGGTGCTCCAGTATGTCCAGTGCTGGAATTGATGCAAAATAGTGTCTTCTGAGAAAAAAGTGGAGAATGTAAGTTGGGGCTACAAAAGAAGCAGCTGGTTTGATTTTAAAAGTTTGAGATAGAAATCAAATTATATTCACGCAAGGCAAGCCATTGAGTAGCCAAGTCTACTGTGCTTTGTACTGTCTACTTGGTTGAAGCAGTTTGGGACCTTTTCCTGTACCTAGTGAAACTCATGCTGACTTTAAAAGAAGAGGAATCATAGAATGGTTAGAGTTGGAAGGGCCCTTAAAGACCATCGAGTTCCAACCCCCCTGCCATGGGCAGGGACACCTCCCACTAGACCAGGTTGCTCAAAGCCCCATCCAGCCTGGCCTTGAACACTCCCAGGGATGGGGCATTCTCACCACCTCAGCCTGTGCCTGTAATTGGAGAGGTATGTAATCCATGACTCTGGTGGAAAAAATTGCTGTGAGGTACTTGGGCACTTTTGGGCTGGAGAAAAAGAAAGATGCGATGCAGTAGAACCATTTCTGGGGAGGGCTGAACTTGGAAGTAGAAGACCCAACCAGATCAAAGAAGCTTGAGCATCATCTTTCTAAATTAAATGATCGATTTGCCTTGTAGTTGCAGTAGTCTCAAGGCCTGGTTGACCCCTTGAAGGGAACAGCGAGTCATGCCAGTCAGTATTTAACATGAAGGCCAAACAGTACAGTAAACTTAAACTTTTCAAGGACTTGCAGTTAAGAAAAAATGATGTGATTTGTTCTAGGTTTTCTTAAAGTAATTCTCTGAAGGTCCTATCAAGGTGAAATTAGTTTTTTCAGTTAATATCCTTGAACCAAGCAAAGCCAGCTTCCAAGCAGTTCATGAGATGAGTTTTGCTTTGGTGCTAACGAGGGGCAACGTTAGTGAGGGATTTTTACAGATCCTTTTGGTTCATGCAAGTGGTTGCTCCCACCACATCTCTCAGAAGGTGGGAGCTCCCTTCCAGCTCCTGTCCCAGCTTTGTCAACTAAAATTGACAATAAACTATTGCCCATTGATGGCAAAGAAGGAAGCAAGGACAAAGGTCACAAAGTCCATGGATTGAGAAGAACAAGCATGATGTGAAAATCAGGTTACCTACATATGGCACCTGTACCCCATCAGTGGCGACTAGGGGACATGGTGCAGGCATCAGTACCTTCACGTCTGGCTATCAGGCAAAGTTGGGCTTCAGAGCTGAAGTGTTCCTTGCTGCCTGCTTGGATGTGAAAGAGATGGAATGAACCTACGGCACTATTTTTCTTCACATCCAGTAAAAGATTGTCAACATTCCATCTCACCTCCCTAAAAAAAACCAAAACAAACAAACAAACAAAAAAAAACACACAAAAAAGGAAAAAAATAAGCCCCATACCAACAAATATCTAAAGCAGGTATCTAGGGAAGAGAGGTATAAGAAGGTAATAATATATGGTGATGCCTGTTGATGCTTTCCCAGTCTCCAGGGCTTTAAGATAAAGGACTCTTGGTAGTGAAGTAATTTCCATATGTAGTGAGGCACTGGCACAGGTTGCCCAGAGAAGCTGTGGATGCCCCATCCCTGGAAGTGTTCAAGGCCAGGCTGGATGGGGCTTTGAGCCACCTGGTCTAATAGGAGGTGTCCCTGCCCATGGCAGGGGGGTTGGAACTGGATGATCTTTAAGGTCTCTTCCAGCTCTAACCATTCTATGATTCTATGATTTAATTGTTTCTATATAATCAGTGACTTTCAGTGGATTAATCTGTCCAGCCTCCTTTTGATAATCATCACTTTTTGATTACTTTGAACATAGTTCCTACTATATCATCTGATACCCATGATTCTTCTGCTGGAAGATGCTGTCAGTCTCTTTTTACTTCTTCCATGGTACTTGTGACTGTTTAGACCTCTATCCGATACCCTCACATATCACAGGACTCAAGGTTACAGATCATGCTTGATGTCTGAGCATCAAAAGAAGTTGTTTCTGTCCTGTCCTGGATGGGAATCAGCTACTACAAATGCTCTGCAATGCAAGTCCGTAAGAAAAGAGGGAGTAAAGCCCCTTCCCTGACTGTCTGGGACCTCCCACTGCTATTGCCACAGGGAAATTTCAAAGTTTTGCCTAGACTGCTGGAAGTGCCAACAGGGAAAGCAAATATTTGTGTGTAAGATTTAACCCCAAAAAGATTAAGTGCAGATGGATGTCGATGGTGCCAGCAACCTGTGAGACAAAGTGAAAACTGAGAAGGATGTAAAAGCAGAACATGCTGCAGAAAAAGGAAAAAAAGAAAAACGCAAAAAAAAAATCCCAAAACAAAACCCAAAGAATAAAATGCAAAACAGATTAGAAGAAAATGAGGGAGAAGGAAAATTTCAGCAGGGCTTTTTGATTTCCCAAAGAAGGGCAGTGTGAAGACCAGCAAAATGAGCACTGCAGCTCATCCGTGTTAGCAGCTTGGGAGGCTCACGGGGTGACCACAAAGTAGGGAGGGGGCAGAAATATCAGCACAAGGGGATGCTACATGGACCATCGGTGCCTTTGGAAACTGGGAAGTGTCCTGGAGGTGATGAATATCTCTCACAGCTTTTAGCTCCCACCTTTTCAGCTCTGGAAGTTAGTTGCTAGCTGGGGAAATTGTGATCCGTGGGAAGAGGTTTAGTTTTGTGAAGCTTGGCCCACGTTCTGTGGGAGGAGAGCTGTGCAGTTTGGAAAGCATCCATCTCGGGAAAATCATAACTGGTAGGGCTGTCTAGACTAGTCAGGAAGGTGTGAATGAATAACCAGGGGATAATAGTAGAAGAAGAAGAAAAGAAAGCGTGATTCCTCACCTAGAAGTAAATTAAGATGTCAAGTAAAAATGAATCAAAGCTTCAAACGATGCAAAAGGAAGATGCTCTTAACTGACTTTATTCTAATGTTGTGAACCCGGTTAAAAGGGAGGGGAAGTCAGACATGCCCGCCCTTAGACTTACATGCCGCTGCTGGAAGTGGGTGGGGAGATGTGTGATAGGAATGTTACAATTAATTATTATAAATCTCTTCATAACGACCATGTGGGCAGCGTGCAGGTGTGTGTGAGGACCTTGGCAGCCTGACAAAAATGTAATTATCGGTTACGGAGTTAGCGGCTGATACAGAAGCAAACCCTCTTCAGCGCTTCATCGATCAACAAAGCACTAATTAACAATTGCTAGAGGCTACCGTGTTCCTCTGGAGAGGAAAGAAGCCCCTCCTTAAACACCTGGATGTGGCATGAGTGGGAGCACAAGGGGAAGCGTGACTTACCCGGGAGCCTGCAATTACAGCGAGGATTTCCTGACTTGGAAATCAAACCAGAACTGTTCTGTCTTAAATCTTATTTATTTTTTTTAATCTGCAACTGGATGTTGGTAGCAATACACATCCATATAGTCCAACTTAAATACAGTGGCTTTTTAATCTTTATTTTGCCAGGGGTCCCGGGGGTCATAGTGGATTCCCCATCACTGAAAGAAGGGTTGGGTCTTTTTTCTTGGAAAGCTAGGCACCTGCTGAGGTCATCTGGTGAGCATAAGGGCTGGCTTACAACAGTTTTGTACATCAGGCATTCAGATCTAAGCTGGTTTAAAAAGAACTGATTTCTGTTGTCCTCATTGCCCTATTCTGGACCTGATCTTTCAGCAGGTTATTTTCAATTTTGTCTAACAGAGAACTTGGGATTTGGGGCTAGACATCATATGATGGAGAATTTAGTGTCCTTGCCTCAAAGACCATCCTTAGTCATTTGTCTCCCTGTGGCCACTGGAAACCTTGTACAGCCATGATCACAATGAAATCCCAACCACAGGAGTGAGCAAGAAGCAGCCCTGAAAGCAAGGTCAGAAGCTGGCCAAGGCAGCATTTTAACCAAGCTCAACTATAGCTAAAGGGTGAGGGTGAGTAAAAGCATTGCTGTATGGAGCCTGTCTGGTAAAACCAGCTCAGAATAGGAGCCTTTTAGAGTTCACAATAAAGCACAATAAACCATGCTGTAGAGCAGCTTTAAAAACAGGGGGAAAGCAAGGGCTGATACCTCTCCATCACAGCGGTGACAGCCAAGTAGTGTTTGTCAGGCCTGCGCTCCTTTAAAAACCTGTGCTGAGCCCTTTCGCACTCATAGAGCTGTTTGCTGAAGTATTAAGGAAATGGGAGAGCATCCAGAAAACTGGTTCAACTCAGCTGACACCGTGGAGTTTAAAAAAAGAAGCAGGAAGGAGATTGAGGTCTGCAGCAGGCTGGTGACCTGCCACCCGCCAGGGACGTGGCGATGCATCACACGGGTCCTGTCGGCGCAGCCCGGCTCTGGGAGGTGTCCGGCAGCTGTAGAAAGGGAGGCTGGAATAATACCTGCTCACAGCTGCTATGGGTTTTTTTTTTTTTGGGTCCTGATGGAAATAGCGAGAGGGAATTTTGATGTTGCCTTCAGGAAGCTTCTGTCTCTGCTGGCTGCAAGGAGCTTAAGTGCCCCATAACACCACATCGCCCTTGAAGACAGGGAAAATCCATAACAGTGAATTGATTGGATTTGCCAGTGCTGAGCAGAACTGCATCCGCTTCCTCTGAACTTCTGCAAGCCTTGCAAATGCTAAGTGTGAATTATTTGCGTCCTGTAATGCCTGTAGTGGTTTAATGCATAATACACAGGCAGGATGAAGACTGATGAGTGCCCACCTGTGGTTCCTACAGGCACACTTTGTCATGGTCATTACTGTAACTTCATTATTCCGTAACCAGGAGTTTTAAAGTCCTGGCAACTCACATCTGAATCCACTGTGTCACCATCCAAGATTCAAAATACAGTTCAGAACTGATTAGGTGTAACTGCGTATGACCCTTCGCTATTTAACATGGCAGGGAGTTGATTCTAGAAGTTGCTTAACTGTCTTTTCAGGTAATGTAGAGTTTATTAGGGCATCCCTCCCTTTTCCTCTTTTCCTGTGTACGTTTTTTTATCAACTTCGTTAACTATGAGTCATATGGATGAAGGTAAAATAATGAACGAGTTTGAAATCTGCAGCCACTTCCAGAATTTTTTGGATAAAAGTGGATTTGTTAGTTTAGGATATTGGTCTACTTTGATAAGTGGTAAAGGTGGAACATTGCTTTGTGAGGTCTTTCACCACTCTCTGGAATAGATTTAGGTCTGAGGTTGGCCAAACAAAGAGGCAAAAGGCTGTATTCAAACCCAAGGAGGACCCTGAGCTTTGGGGATCAGCCCAGTAGTTGAATCAACTGGTGTTTATGTTGGATTGTCCCTATAATTTTCTTGTTTCTTGATTATTGTTACATATGCATTAGTTTTATTCTAATTGTCTGAAAAGGCCTTTGAATAATTAACCTTTGAGATGCGNGAGATGGAACAGCTCCGCACAATGTGCTGTTAATTTCAGAGTCCAGCTAACTAGGAGAGGCCTAGCTAAGAAAGCAAAACTGTAAAACAGAAAATTAGTTCATTTTACCTCAAACCAGGACAGATGCGTGGGAAATATTCCCTCAGCAATCAGAGATATACACGAGGATGTGGCATGCATTTGCAATATCTTCAATAAATTTAAGTATTCAAATTAATGACTTAAGACATGAGTTTACACTTACCCAGTGATGATACGGCTGACTTCAAAAAGTGCATGTAAGCTGACATGTGGCTGTTGGACACAGCAGTTTCTTTAGATGCTATTACTTTATTTTTGATCCCCTTTCTGGCACCTTATCCAAATTGCTACCTGATCATGTAAGCAAGTCTTCGACTCATTGCCTTGAGTCTACAGCAGAGCATCTCCTCTGATATGTCACTCCCCGTCCCCTCACACAAAGCAAAAGGCCATGGCAAACTCAATTTGTTAGAAATTTTGAGTAGATCTGAATGTCTGTGGCTTTTACTGAACTCAGTCCAGCTCCAGCCTCATGATGTACCTGAAAATCATGTTCTGGTTGTGTCTGAGGGACTTACTTCACAACAGAAGTATCAAAACAATTTTTTTTGCTGGCTTTAAGGTGTGGGTAGTCATTAGCAGAGCTGGGAGGCATTATGGAGATCCTCATGTCTGCTTACTTCTCATTTCTAGACATCTGCCTTCCTTCACACACAACTCTGAAACCATTTTCCCTGCTTCTTTTCCTGCATTTCATGTGTGGTATTTTGGGGAGAGCTCATTACAGCCACGCTCAAGTGTAGCCAATGCTTAGTTAGAAGTGCAAACATATCATGAACGTCTGTCTTGCATTAGGATCTTTCCAGAAGGCATTAAAACAGCCAAGGTGGCTTCACAGGCTCTGTGTTGTCCCAGTGCTTGTTGGTTCAACCGTTCTTAAAAAATGTGGGAGTTTGGGAGAGCATGGATGTCAACACCAGTAAGGATTTGCAGTGTGTCAAGTGGAGAGAAACAGGCAAGCTATTTTAGAGCCAGGCCAGCCTTCCCCTTTGCTCGAGCTTTCAAGGGAAACTTCAGGGAGAGAAATCTAACAAGCTCCAGTGGTAGATGGTTCTTTGGGGAGCTGCCAGCTGCTATTTCTGAGTTACAATTGGATTACACAGTCCTGCAGCCTCATTACACATTCATCACCACCTCCTGTCCGCAGCCGAGCTGCGAGGGGCCCCCACCAGCCCAGTGCTGAGACCTTGAGAAGCTGGAGCCGACCCGTCAGGAAGGATTGGAGGCAGTGCAATGGCTGTGAGGGCTACTGTTTTCTGAAGTTCTCCCAAACCATGGAGCTCAGGGAAAACACCTGCCACTATAGTAGCTGTCCTAGGTTTGTCAAGAAGAAGCCATGTCAAAGCACTGTGATCTCCTTCATGGCAGAGAACAAGCCTGATGAGTAGGAGACATAGTTTGTCATAGCAAATGTTGGGTCGGTACACAGGGAGGTTTTGGTGCACACCCGAGTAGATTTCTTCTGGGGGAAACAAGCAGAGTGCTCCAGGTGCCCATCTGGTATGCATCAACTCCTAGTGGGAACACAAGGGATCCATGGCTGGTCATTCATACACCTGATTCCCTCTCCCCATGTATTTGCTCCTCCCAAACACATCTAGAACTTCAGTGTGCAGATACGTTCCTCTTGCTTCAACTGACTTGCTAATGTGGGTGTAGCCAACAGCTCCAGCTTTTTCACAGTGAGTCTCACCTGAGGCCTTGGGTTTCAGGCACCCAAGTCTCACCATGGGTTTTTGACACGTGGTTATGGCCTCTTTTCTCTTCAAGATGGTCCACAGACAGATGCTCCAGCCATTTTACTGCCCCAAGCACAGGTCAGGCCATCACTGCTGCATTAGTCTGTTGTGGCAAATGTGACAGAAGGGATGATGGAGGAGTGCAGCATTGCCTATGACTTCATGAGGGATTTCTGTGCCCTTTTGCTGGAAGACATGACTGTAACACTATCCAGCTGACCAGCATCAAACTGAATAGTCTTAGCAGATCACAAGCATTTTTAAGGTATACCATTAAGGCATCTGCTCTTAAGTTTCCCAGAAAAGCCTGATGCCTCAAGAAAAACATCTTCATTTTGTACATGGTGAAGTGCCTCTGCCTTGCTCTCAGTTTGCATCCAACAGATTTAAGAGACAGAGGTTTTTCAGCATATTCACCAGTTTTTAGTAAACTGGGGCAGAGTTTCTGCTGACAGCTCTGCCCAGAGTGACATTTGTTCCTGCCCTTTCCTTCTGTGCAGGGATTTCCATTTTAAACCTTTCTAGTGTAGCATCTCCTTTTGTTTTGGCACATATCAGGAATTACTTCACAAAAGCACTGAGAAGAAGAGTTGGAATTATCTTCAGATTTTAAAACTTGGCTAAAAATATCTGGCTGCAAGCTAAAACTTGACACATAAATCTCAGCCAGAAAATAATTTGGTTTCTCTCTTTCCATCAAAACAGCAAACAACTCCTCCCCCTCCCAAACACTTGCAAATTTCTCAATGGAAAATGGTTATTTTAGGAAGGGATTAAATACAGAAATGTTAGTAAGTGGCAGGATCTCTTGGGTGGGGAGTGTATGGAAGGAAAAACATTTGAAATGATGCAATTTTTTATGATTTTGTGTGTGTGTGTGCGCTTCTTCACTGGAAATGCCTCACAAATATCCTGAGGGAGCAGTGTAGATCACCAGTTTGGTTGTCTCTCAGTGATGGTGGCTGCTCTGACAAGTGTAGGTGCTGCACACCAGTGCAGTGATGTATTTATTAACAGGGTTAAACAGACCAAGGCAGAACTGAGAGATCTGTCTGGATGGCACGGATTAAACAAACTGGTTATCCAGTCTTTCCAGATGAATTTGTGTTGCAGTTTACACGTATTAACCCTAAATCACATCTGGTTGATGGAGAGAGGCCTCAAGTACCTGCAGGAAAGGGTGTCTACCAGTCCCTCCAGACCTGGGTCTTGCAGAAGGTTCAGGATTGTGGCTCTTTTAACCATGTTACCCTCTCTTCAGAGAAAACTTAAACCCTTTGTAAGTAATTGAGGCACATGAGGAGATTTCCAAAAGATGATTTTGAGTGGGATCTGTCATCCCCCAGCTTTGGAAATTCCTCCTGTCTGTTGTGAATGTGACAGAGCACACACCCCAGTCCCATGGACACTGCTCACATGCTGAAGCCAAGCATCCACATGGCCAGGATTTTCCTCATCTTGGGTAATATGGGTTTAAATGACACAAAGATCTGTGACACACAGAGATGCAACTTTGATGTTATAAACTTTTATTGACTAAACTCCTGATTACTGAAAGTTCAACCAGTCAGTAGCTCTAGTGCCAGGCGATTTATCCAGAATCCTTACTGGAACATGGGTACATCCATCCCAGGCTGGATGAGGCTTTGAGCAACCCGGTCTAGTGGGAGGTGTCCCTGCCCGTGGCAGGGGGGTTGGAACTCGATGATCTTGAAGGTCCCTTCCAACTCTAACCATTCTATGACTCTGTGATTGCTGGAGACATGGATGCAGTGGTAGGCAATACCTAGCAGTGCCATTCACAGTATCTGGGCTTATACTCTGAATACACACAGAGAAGCAATGAGACCATTCTTCATGCAAAGTATCTGATCACAAGTCCCGGTTCCCCCATTGCTCTTGTCGTCACACCCTCCACAGTTTGAATGTAGACATTTCTAGCTGGGCCTATAATGGCTCATACAACTCTGCAAATCACAGATGTCCTGTAATCTTCATTTTTGGAGATGGGGAATTGAAACATGGAGAAACTAGGATTTCAATCTCACTGGGATTGCTTTTTCCCTTACTACTTATTGCCCTCTCTGTAGCTGAGACATCCAGTTTGTTCCCTCTGATTAGTACATTCATTTTATCTGCCCTCTTTGATTAGGTGTGAAGTGCGCGTGTTGCTTAATGAGAACAAGCTGTTCAGATAACTCAGCTCAAAATAATTGCGATTTTGCTATTCCAAAATTACCATTGCCAAAAGACAAGGAAAGTGTCCTAGTTAGGGGACTAGGCCAGAGCCCAAGTGTGGCTTCTTCACTGTAGGTTTTGGGGTTTTGTGCCTTTTTTATTTTATTTATTTATCGCTATGATGTTAGACAATACTTGTGGGGTTGTTCAGGTGGTGCCTGGTGTGGATACAGTGATTGCTACCGTAGGAGGGGTGGGGGGCAGTTCAGATCCTCTGCTTGCCGGAGCTCTCCACATCTTGGTTCTTGCTATTGCTAAAGCGGTGCAATACAAAACTTGTTGAAAGTGTAGATAACTTCTGTGTCCGATAAATGTGAGAAAAGCAAAATGAATATCCACAGAAGAATTTTGGACTGATAGAAAAAAAAAGCTAATTTCATAATCAGATTTAAAGCCCTCCTTATGCCCACGCATACACAAACAGTAACGCAGACTTACAGGGGTACATTTGCTACCTGTCCATAAGTATTCGGCCAGGAAAACAGCAGATTATGCAGGTAGGCACATATGACAGCAGGATTTTACAAGACCCTGCAGACCACAGGGGATTTATTCACAAAAGAGACAAAAAGCAAAGTAGTGGGTGACTGCACTGTAGCTCGGGGGTGTCGCCCTGTGTTCGCTGTGCGGTGGTGTGGCACTTTGGTGTGTAATTATCTTGCTCCAAGACAATTATTAATTTAGGATTAAGCAGTTGATAGGCACCATTGTAACATTAACCAGCGGTAGAGTGAGTGCTTTATAATTTAGATACTTTCAGGGAAGGGTTCACTGCAGGGCATCTGTCAGGTGTAGCTGTGGCTGCAATCCTCCTCCTCCTGAGGCTGGGCTGGAGAGAGGGCTCCAGGCTTATGTGTATGGGGAGACCTGACTCACACTTACCTTAAGACCTTATTTTCCATGAGTATTCTAACCAGTCCCATGGGAAAAGCTTTTCCCTGTATAAGGTAGTGAGTTGTGCAGCATTTGATGGGAGTTCCTGATGCTTTTGTGTGTATCTGGAGGACAGCAAATCAGCAGGGTGGGAGTCGAGCCATTAAAGATGACTTTCAATTTCAAATATGACCTTATATTTCTCCAACTCAAAAATTCTGCTGAGAATTTCAATACTGGCTCAGGAATAGGACCCTCTCTGAGGGGTTGTACTAGAGTGAAGCAGCGAATTTTGGCTTCCCATGGAAACAGACATAAATGCCCCAAATGCTTAGGGCCGTTCAAGCGCAGGCAAGCAGGAGGGTGGTCCCCTAAATACCATGTCTCTGCACCTTGAAGGCTGGCTATTTGCCAAACCCTGCCGTGCTCAGAGTAACCTGTTGCCCATTTACTGCATCCAGGGTGGTCCAGGGCCCTTTCAGGACTGACAGCCCACGCAGCAGCCGGAGTTGTGGACAGGCTGCTCCGAGCTGCCCGGTGGGACAGGACTATTTGTGAGTAGCCGCGAGCTCTCGTCAGCCAGATGTTAGTGCTTGGAGCTTGTTATTCAGAGCTGCTGATTAGTCTCTCAGGCGTTTTGCCCTCCTCGGTTCCTTTCTCAGCGTGCTGACGTTAGCCAGAGAGCTCCTGCGGGTCGCAGATGTTTGTTTTTCTATCCCTTTGTCTTTGCTTCTTCAACCTCACCGAAGCTTTTCCACTTCAGTGCTGTGGCAACTGGTGGTGCTTCCGTGCTTGGATGAGGGCTGAGCCCCGTCCTCTGCCGTGCGTGTGCCCCTTCGTCACCGCTGGCTCGGTCACCTCTCCTGAGGCTGCAGAGAAAACAGCTTCTTGCCGAGGGCTCCTCTTTGCTCTGGGCTTGCAGAGCAGCTCGGGAGCAGATGCAGATGCCCTTCATCAAGCCCTCGTGCTTCATGCAGCCAGATTTCAGCGCCGCTGCCGACACTTCTCTCAATCCACGAGCACAGATCCCTTGTTGCTTGTAGGGACAGGCTTCATCAGAGCCTCTTGTCCTGCTCCTGCCCTGGCAGGGGCGTCTCCGGCTGTGTGTCGGAGCTGTTTCCATACTGCTCAGCTCTGTTTTAGTGCCTGCTCCCCTGCTCGAAATTAGTTTCTCTGACTCATCCTCCAGAGGAATTTCTGGCTCTCCACCGACTGTGGAAAGAGCTCAGAAAACCAACGTTTCCTACCCAGCATCTAGGTTAGATACATTAAGCAGGGTGGTGCAAAGGCTGACCCAAGGGACTCAAGCACAGATAAATACAAGCCTGAGTATGCCCTTTTCGCTCCCCTTGCTTTCCTGCACCCAGGAGGGCTTGACAAATGAAGTAAAACATCTCTAGCGGTTCCTACAGATGCTCAGGAGCAAGGCAGACACCTCTGCCTTCCAGTGGCACCGGAGGACAGCAGGTTGCCCCAGGGTACCTGCCTTGGCTCTTGGAAATCCAGAAGCTTTGCACAGCAGCACTGGAGGCTCAGGGCTTCCTGTTGAGCCTGCAGCCAAGGAAATCCTATCTGTTTGTAAAGGCAGCTCAGCTGCAGCAGCTTATGTGAAGTAGGAAGCCAAGATGTCCAGAGTGGAGGGATTTATAGGGGAACATGACTTTTATAAATGTTGTGTCAACTTTAAACATTTGCCTTTCTCAGCCTGAGTTCTCTTGCAGTGCATAAAACTTCCCCTAGGTATGATGTATTTGCTGGGGAGATGTGGGCTCCACTTAGAGTAAATGTCCATCCCTGTTTCTGTGCCTTCTTGAGAGGCAGCGTTTAATGCATTGCAGTCACTGGGGCCATGTGCTAATACCCACCCGGATTTGCTCTGCTTCTCTCTTTCCCCATTTTGACTTAGAGGTGACAGAGAAGCGAAGGTTTTTTCATATTATATATAAAATGTCTTTTTATTATATATTCACTGATCCCAGTCCTTCCCTTCTCGGCAACAGAGGATCTGGGCACTGAGCATTTGCGCTCTGAACCTGCTGGGGGGGGTCTGTGGAGATACGGCATTGCCCTGCCTACAGGAGGTTTTGAATTCATTAAGCGCTTAATCAACCTTGTTTCACTGCTCCCATGTGCCCCCCATCCTGTCCTCCCACAGCTCACATCTCCCACCTGCTGTTTTGTACCCCTAATAGTTATATTGAACCTAAACCTCAGCCTGCAGGCATCCATACAGCACCTGCCCCACTGGAGCACCAATTACTTCTGACAGGACCTCCAGAGAGCTCCTACAGCTTGTAATACATCAGTCTGAAGTAAGCCATATGTAAAGGCCTCTAACCTGGTCTAACCCTGGTTTAAACTAATATTATTTTCATGCAGATGCTATTGGTAAAGACAAATATGTTTCCTCACCAGCTGATGCTGGTTCTTGGCTTCAGCTGCTTCTGGGGATGTTGTATTTGAATATATTGAACTTCCTTCACTGTTACCCTGCTATAGGGTACATGCCATGTATTTAACAGCACCATTAAATGTAATGAAGTTTCTAGGACCCGTTGTAATATGAGGTAGAAGTTAGCTCATTCAAAAACCAACACTCACATTTCAATAAATAGGAGGAAAGCGTAAGAGGCCGTGCTGCTTTGGTCAGCAGTTCCTCATTCCCCTGTGTTCCCATCAGTGAGAGGGAAGGACACAATACACTCTGTTTCTGGGTCTTGCTGGTTTTATCCCTGCCTCGGTATTTAATTAATTTGCTGTGTGTACGTGTAGGGGGAATGGTGACCTAATCCTATTGAAATACAAGCCAAGTAAAACAAGTTTAGATGGAGACACGGTCACACAGCAACTCCCAGTTGGAGAACAATACACTTGAGGTAAGGTATATTGGCAAAGTAGTTTCAGGCATATCAGGCCTAATTAGTTTTATTGTGATAATAGTAATACTAGGTGGGAAGAAGCTGAGCTGGAAATTAAAGTGGATAACAAGTTTTGGAAAGTTTGGTGGCTGCAGAAATGGAAGGTTCCCATACGAGTTATAGAAAAAAAAAAGCCTCCTACAGAGGCTTTTGAGGCCCAGCTGAAACTACAACAGAGAGAGAAATTAAAAAATAGAAAAAGCAGGAAAAAAGGCAGGAAAAAAAGCAGCCATTTCAGCATTCAGGCAGAGCAAAACGTAGAAATCTACAAAGCAGCCTGACTTAAGACTATGCTAGCTCTCAGTGCCTAAATTGCTTCTAGGAAAAAAGGAAAGGTTTTGTTTTCCTTACTCAAAACATATTCCTTTAAGGTCAGCACAGCTGAGCTGGGTAGTGCACTGTAACATTCAGCATCATTTACCTATAAGTAAGCAGTTTAGTCCATGCCTACCCCGTGTACTCTCCAGGAAGAGGACAGGGGTGTACCAGGAGGATCTACCTCCCATGCATGGTATCTGGAAGGAACCACAGCAGACACTGCATTGCCTTGATTTGTATTTGAAATTTGTATCTTACAAATAGCTGTGCTGCAGTCTACAAGCCGTCTGCCCTTGCAATGAGCTCTGTACATCCCCTGTAACGGGAGTGGAGAGCCAGGAGGTGTCCTGGCTACTGTCTCTGCTTTTGCATGCTATGGAGGTGGGTGCTGCCCCACAGTTTGTTATTTCAGTGGCCACCCTGCGTATTTTTGGTGAAGGGAGATAGAGAAGGTGACGTGGGTCTCAGCAAGGAGGCTGGCAGGGTGGCACTGCCTGTCCCCGGGGGCTAAACCCCTGGGATGGCTGTAAGACCCTCTGCTTCCCCCAACCGAGACCATCTCGGTGGGTGTGCATTGCCCAACCTTGAGCCGGGAGCAGTGCCAAAGTCTGGGAAGCTCTTGGAAATGCTGAAAGCACAAGGTATGGGGCTGGTGGGGCTGAGCACCGAGCCCAATGCTCGGCAGCTGTAGCCAGAAGAGGAGGAGGATGGCTGCTCCTGCTAAACCATTTAGACATGAGACTTCACTGCTGCTCCCCTCCCAGATCCACCACCACATTCCTGTGGCATCTTGGGTGAGTTGCTTGGAGGAACATTTTCAAAGGAAACAAGGCGAGAACTGAGAATGGATTCCCTGTAAGGAGTGGTGAAAAACAGCTGGCTGGATCCTGGTGTGCCTTTCTTGCTGCCTGCGTGGTCAGCGAGGAGAGGAGAGGGACTTGGAAGTGCCCCAGAGTGAGGTCCTGCCCTCTTGATTTATTTTTCTCTTCCTGGAGACCTTCTGTCTCCCACTGCCTGGGCAGGGAAATTAGGGATTTACTGTCTGGGCTGACTTATCTGCTCACTTGGCACAAGCAAGGTGCCTGTGGTAGGCAGCCTGGCTCATACACTACACCTTTTTTTTAACCCTTTCCTGTCTTCTTGATTACTGTGCTTTCTATTCTCGTTAAACCATTGCCTTTTTTCCTTTGCAACTATAGGGAACAAGATGTTGATCCCTTCCTGGGCACTAGCAGTGACCAGTCTGAGTACAATGAAGGCACATGTCCACCTCCATCCCCAATCTTGGCAGAGTGGACTAAGTATGACTGTCACTTGGTATCAGCTTGTAAACACTGTTCACATTTTCAAGGTTCATGGGCCCTTCTCAGCTGTTCAGGGGGACATCAAGGCCAATTATCACCCAAGAGACCTGCCAAGACAAAGTCTGCCCCTGGCAGGCCCTCTAACAGTCCTTTAGGTGGTTTTCCCCCAAGAAGGGGTTTGATGGAGATTGGAACAAACACGGCTGTTTTCAAAGACTCCCAATTGCCTGTGGACACAGATTTGGGTCCATTTCCAGGGCAGGGTTCTCCAGACTTCTAGAAAACTGTCCATATGCTGCCCTTGCAGCCTGCCACATGTGGCCAGTGATGCCAGCTGCCATTTTGGGAGACTTGGTGTGGGATCCATCTCAGTCCGAGCTAGTTATCTAGGCAATGGAGAGGGGTCTGCAAAAGTGGTACACTCAAGGTAGGCAAGAAGTCTCCCCTTGGATATGCCCATTTTTCTCTGATGGCAGTTGGGAAAAGTGAGAGGACTTGCCTTGACTGGCTTCATCTTAGGAGTTTAAAGTGAAAATTTGCTTTTAGTGAGCAGTGAAACAGAGAAGAAAAGCACCTTTTGCGGTGCCAAGAAAGCTCAAAGTGGATATAACCTGGCAGAGGCTCCCTGGAGGCAGTGTTTCATACTCCAATGAGGTCCCCATCTCTAATATTTCAAATGAACTGGAGTCTGTGCCACCAGCCTTACACCTCCCACAGCAAATGCTGACCCAGCATTCAGTAGGATAAATAAGATAGGAACAGCCACAATCATTTCTTTCTCCATCCAGCTCTTATGTATCTTGATGATTCACAGGAAGTCCTAGGGTGAAATGCCAGCTGGTCTCCATTAATGCCAGTGATGCTGGATCTGCTCTCGGGACCCCAGTCGGGTACCTCTGAAAGGCACAGTCTTGCAGCAAGCAGAGGTGGCTTAACCCAGCACTGCGGTGCCCCCACCAATTCACCCACCACAATGGTTTAGCAGTGCTGACAGGGGCTTTTCCACACTTCAGCAGAAGTGTTAGTCTTGGCTGAAAAGTTCCAGTAACTGGAGGTTAAGTGACTCCATCCCAAACCCAATACCCGCCACTGCCAGACCCCTCCTGCTATCCTTCACCGCACCATCCGTCTTTCCATCCAAGACGCTCGCTCCCACAAAGCCTGCCCAAATGGGCTGAACTAAAGGAGAAACTGAATCTCAGAGTCTGGAATGTGGCCATGGCAAGGCAGGGCTCAAAGGGGACCTCCCTGGCCAGGAGAGGTGAAGATCCTCTGCATGAGCTGTGTGGTGTCCATATCAGCTTCCCCAGGGCACAGAGCCCTCCTCTTGCTAAGGTGACAGAAGGGGTTGGGGAAATAAATTCTGGTGGAGTCAAAGCAAAATAAAGAGCTATGTTTAAGCTCCTGCAAGGATGGTTCATTAATTATTGCCACACCGAGACAAACAGGTATACACTTGGTAAGATTTTGGCTTAATATGTTCCATATATAATTTGAGCAGGGGTAAGGCAACATGCAGCAAATGCAGACAGTTTTGACCTTTTCTGACCTTGCAGATTTATAGCAGGGAAGGGCAAGAGGAAAGCAGCATGGGGAGGTGGTGTGGTCTCTGAGATGCAGTGCGGAGGAGGCCCAGCAGCGGAGCAGGAGCTGTGCTTCCCAACCCAAGTGCCTGGGATAGAGAGGTGCTCTCATTTCTTCCACCAGGCACTTCCAAGAGGTTGTGGTAGGGCGATGCTGGGTCTGGGGTGCTGGACACCGCTCCAGTCAGCAGTGAGGGTCAGGAGGAAGATTTGAGGACAAGAAATTAAAGTGATCCATGTCCAGTTCTTCTAAAAGTGAAAGTGTTCTGGAAGTGTTCAAGGCCAGGCTGGATGGGGGTTTGAGCAACCTGCTCTAGTGGGAAGTGTCCCTGCCCATGGCAGGGGAGTTGGAACTCAATGATCTTTGAGGTTCCTTCTGATCCAACGTATACTATGATTCTGTGATTCTATGAAAAACACACCGATTCTATACAGAGATCAGGTTATACTGTCACACATTTAAAGAGATTCAATCTTGCCTGATGACACCCTATATCTAACCATCCAAAACCAGCCTGATGTCCAAGATAATTTTAAGAGCCCTGAAATGAAAGATCTTTAGGGAGTGAGGGTCCTGTGCCCTTCAGTTGTGCTGCTCACAGGGAACATGTGTGAAGAGCTACCTAGAGATAAACTTTTTCCCTTTGGTAAATGAAGGGCAAGACTTAGGTGCCATTGCTGGGTTTTGGATGACTTCAGTCCTGTAACCCTAACTTTAGCCATTTTATGGACAGTTTGTGGTGGGTGAACACCACTGTAGCACCTTTATCCATGGGGCATTTTCTAAAGAAGCCTACAGAAGGCAGATGTGTTTGTCTGTCAATCAGACAAACGTATATAATACATCAGTTCATGGTGTTCATGGTGCAAGTATGTGATACAAAATCAGGTTGATTTGTTACAATGCTGATTTGTTTGGCAAATGGACAGATTTTGTAAATCATCTGGATGTGGTGAAGCTTAAAGCTGGGAATATTTGTGGCAGGATGCTTCAGACAAATGCTCAAATATTTTTAATTTGTACTTTCACAGCTGTAGGCTGTCTAGGATAAATCCTAAGGACCTGTGTGGTTCTTGTTGTGCTACCTTTCTTGTTACATCTCCTGGTACTGCTCTGGACTTGAGTTTAACCACTGCTGAGGATGCCTTGCTAGCAAAACTGGAACAAGGCAGACATGCAGACAGACCCCTCCAGACTAAATGCTTCTGAACCATGGGTCACTAGAGAGTGTAGCTTTTGCAGGAAAGTTAGAAGGAAACTTCTGAAGGAAAGTAGCCCATAAAGTTTTCTGAGGAGCTATTTCTTGGTCCTTCTCTCCATTTCTGAGGTCTGTGGGCATGTATGCTAAGTGTAGCATTTCAGAGCTGCTGCTTAACTGTCTGCTCTTATCAGCTATCCATCCTTTCCCATCCTTTCTTTCAGTGGCAGCAAGTGGAACCCTGTCCTTGGTGACTTACCTTGCTGCATGAAAGTTTCATTATCCCTTAAATATCCCATAACTTCTCCAGTGTACCTGACAAGGCAAGCTGTGGTGGGGAACAGGAGCCCAGGCCATTTCCAGAAACAAAATCCAGTTCTCTGTAGCTTTTAGCACTGCCTTGGGACTGGGTCTGATCTTGGTGGTCATCAAGTGTGAAGCGTGCACATTTATGGGTACACGAAAGCAGACGAAATGGGGTGTGAAATTCCTGTCCATAGATATGCTCCATAGGAACAACTGCACAAGGCAAGGATATCTCATCTGGCTGCAAACAAGAAGTATTCAAGTGGAACCGGGCACTGGTTAACTTCTCACCCATTTGTTCAGCTGCTGGGTCAGTCCCACAGGCTGTGTTGAGCTCGTAACTATTGCAGTTACACATTTCTCAGCACCAGTTTAGAACTACCTTGGTTGCACCCACGTGAACCGCAGTCCTAGCAGTAAGCACAAGGGTAGGACTGAAATCACATTTTAACATCACCCTCACTGCAGAGCTCTGTGAAAAAATGCTGTTTGCACCCAGCTGGAGAGAATGTGAGGACTCCACCTTGTTATTTTTCCCCATGCAGAAGGAGCAAAGAGTTTATTTTTCAGCTGGTAGTCCTGCGATTGCAGGCAGGCATCCAGTTATCAAGCTGGGTTCTTCCTGATGCGTGCCCTGTTGGTAAACAAAGCTGTGTACGTCTGACAGCACCTCAGTTCATTATAACAGTGTTGCTCTGGTGATTTCCCTGGAAGTCGTTGGATAATTTAAGCACTAAACGGTGGGTTTCAGACCAGAGAGTGAGGACATGGAAGGGCATAAGCAAATAAGCAAATGGAAATATTTGTCACCGTTCTGATTTAGATGCAATTCAAAATTTATTAATGATTTGAGGCAGATCGCAAAGTTGAATTTTAGCAGCACTTAATCATTAAGTGTTTAATCTACCCCTCTGCTCTCATGAGACCTCACTTGGAGTACTGTGTCCAGCTTTGGAGTCTTCAGCACAGGAAGGACATGGAACAGGTCTAGCAGAGGGTCATGAAGATGATGAGAGGGCTGGAGCACCTCTGCTATGAGGACAGGCTGAGGGAGCTGGGGCTGTTCAGCCTGGAGAAGAGAAGGCTCCAGGGAGATCTTATTGCAGCCTTCCAGTATCCGACAGAGGACCAACCTCGAAAGGTCTGGGAGTGCCTCTGGGATGAGGCTAATGCCATCCCTGATGTCTGCCATCAGACGTTGCCATGCCGCCACCAGCCAGCCCAGAGAGATCTGACACAGTTGTGTTTGCACACTTCAGCTGCATGAATTGTTTGTTCCCTTGCACTGGACACTGTCATATGCCACACCTACCACTGCATCCATGGAAAATGCAAGAAATCCCTCATGAAGTAGAGTTTCCACCTCCTGTCTTCCCAATAAATCTCTTTTCCCAACTCAATCTTCTCCTTTGCAGGGATTTAAATTCAAAAATTGTTCTGCTTGAAGTTTTGCAAGGGTTTGGCAACAAGGGTTTTTGACAAAAGCCGAGGTGCTGGCTGTTTTCAAATGGCATTTGGAATGAGCCCAAATTTCCCCCCTCCTTGGTACAATTTCTGGCCCTCATCTGTGAGGTCCCAATTTCCTTAGCATCCATTTATAGGAGAACCCTTGTGAGAGGGTGATGAAGGCAAGTATTTGCCTTTTAACAAAGCCCTGCAGAGCTTTTGCACAAGAAAAAAGAGCTTATGGTGACTGGAAGCAGTTGCTCTGTTTGTGTTGACTGGCCATGGTTTTCAGCTGCTGGGGGTTTCCAAAGCAAATGAAACGTTATTCATCAAAGCAGGCTCCCTTCCCCGCTTTCAGTTGCTGAAAATACTACAAAGTAAGATGGAAAGAAACACGTAATCCTTCATCATCACAGTGAGGATTTACTTGTTTATTTAGATTCCCTGTCTGTTCCAAATGTTCCGCCAGAGAAACCCCATCCAGGCTCCAGGAGTGCTTGACACACATAAAAAAAAAAAATTTCTAGATGTAGGAGATAAATCCAGCAGAAGACACTGCCTTTCCTCTCAGCACACCAGCACAGCAACCAGCTGGCAGTCCCACTTGCACAATAAAATATCTCAGGATGCTTTGTGTAGGAAAAAGAGAAAGGAGGCACATCACCCTGGGCAGAAATAAATTTCAGCTGTGGTTCCTCTAGATCAAAAACTTTATGGTGGGGCTGTCTTTGTCCTTTTGGGTTTTTTTGCTTGCAAAATATTTCCTTGGTAGAAAACATGGAACTTGGCGAATTTGTAGCGAGTGAAATGAGAGAGTTTTGTTAAGAGCCTCCCTAGGAGGTGAAGGTCACCCTCTTGTTGGATATCTTTGCCTGCAGATATTACAGGGGAAATGAAAAGAGAGGAGCCCAGAGCTGAGTCTCACTTTTAGCTGCTTAAGAGAAGGCACCTGAATCCCATCCCATGGCAAGTGACACTGTGCCTCAGGAGCACAACTCCTTTGCACTGAAACCAGAGAGCAGCCTTTGTAGCTGTTTTTTCTCATCCTGTTCCTACCTACAAAGAGGAGGCAAGTCAGAAATAGGAGACATTAGACATGGCAAACACATATAGCTCAGCTGATCTGAGCTAGACCTTTGGGTCACCCTAGGATGAGGTAGTAGAGGAAGAACAATTGTCCCACAGATGTTTTGCATTTAGACTATCATTCAACCCAGCAAATCTGAACCCTGTGAGCTGCTCTTCTAGTGACATCTTGGGCATTCTTTGAAGTTGGCACTTTTTTTTCCTCTAATTTTTTGCCTACCTAAGAGCCACAGGCACAAGTGGACATCAAGAACTTGATATCCCTACTGGGGGTAATGTTGCAATAAGTTAGTAGTGGATAGAACGGGAGGGGCAGTTTTCAGCCAATGAGCCTACCCCAAAAATCACTTCATTCTCAAGTTATGGGATCTTCAATGCTCCTAGAGGCTGCTGAGATTTTATCTTTTAAGGTTTTGTCTGAAAGAAGCCCTTATATTGAAATATTTAAGACAACCCAGTTCTTGAAAAGGCAAAACCAACCAGTTCAGTATTTGACTGGTGCTGTCCTTGTTTCAAAAGTTGACATGACGAGCTAAGGGTACGTTTATGTCAAAATCTGGAGTTTCTGAAGGACTGATAAGATGAATCAAATCTAGAGTTTTCCAAAAGTGACACACTTTGGCCTGAATTCCACTTTCATACCAGAAACGGGGCAGCCTTCCTCTGTAAGTTCAGTGTAGCCTCAGTGGACTGGACAGGTCTGACAAAACAGTTCATAAAAGTAATTGTGAATCACTAGTACCATTAAGACCTATGATTTAGGTCCTATCTGAATACAGAAGTGAAAGAGAGGATTTTACTAAAAAAGGTGTAAAAAAAGAATAGAACTTCCAAAAAAATCCAGTCTACCTTTGAAGAGCTGTGAGCTGTTTCAAGGAACATCTGAATTAAGCCTTGCTATTGTTGTTTCGTTTCTGCTGTCCCCTCAGCTCATGTGTTCCTCAGTCCAAAAAGCCCTGTTTGAGGAGGAGGACAGAGTGAAGAAATTGCAGCAGAAGGTGGCGACCCTGGAGAAGCGCAACAAGCAGTTGCGAGACCGGGTGAAGAAAGTCAAGAGGTCTCTTCGACAGGCCAGGAAAAACACCAGGCACATGGAGCAGATGAACCGAAAGCTCAGTGAGAAACTTTCCTCTGCAGGTGGTCAAATCCCCTACATGAACTCTTTGAAGCAGGAGAACTCCCATGGTACCTACCTTAAAGTATAATGCAAGGGTAAGTGCTCAGGCCAACGATAACGCTGAATTTTGCCTGCATTAGATCAGGATCTGGCCCTCACACCTTGTCTACACTGTGCTTCAAACCTCGCATGGAAAGTGAATCTGAGCTTGCTTTAGACACAGTGCAGAATTTAAACAGGGATGCAAACTGAGTTTGGCTGGATGTTGGAGGCCCAGCCCAGAGGCATGTCCTCAGTGGACTGTAATCTGTGCTTCTTGGCCCTCAAACCCCCTCCACCTCCCTCACCAGTTTTAGGTTATCTTTGATGAACGTGCCAGCTCAACCCCACGGGCCATTGCAGGCACTTGACACAGGAAATCTTCTCAGAAAGATCTGGTCCCTGCTGACCTCTGCCACATGGGTCGGGCACGCAAGGCCAGGGTGATATATGGAGATGGAAGGTGTAGGAAGGATGCAGGATGAATGATCATCGCCCCCAAGTTCTCCACCTCCCTTAAGCTCCACTAAAGCCTACATCCAGTGTTTGAGCAAAGGTTATGTCCAGGATACAGTCAGTTTGGGTCCCTCTTCAAAATGAAGTAATATGCCCAAATTGTCTTAAGAGTGTTTCTAAATGTCCCTAAATATTCTAAATACAATATATAATATTTTTTTTATTTTACCGGAAAGTGCCTCAAGGGTCTCAGTAACCTTTATCATTGCTTTTATCATTGATCATCTCAGGTGCCTTTATCATTGCCCATGGAAACCATGTCATTTTGGGACTGTGTCTAGGACCTAATTCCACTCCAGGGGTCAGGAGCTGATTTAGCCTGACTATTAGTGGGTTCTGGATCAGGCCCAGCAGACAATTTCAGATCCTGTTTTCAAGCAGGTTTAATTTACAGCGTGGACAAGGCTTCAAGTTTTGTAATCACTGTTTGAGGTATAATGGAGGTTGCTGGGCAGCCTCACTTAGTTACACTTAGAGACTGTAGAGACCACATCAATATCAACAGGGCATTAAAAATTAAGGTAGTTTATATATGTATATATTTTAAAATCCTATAGAAAATATTTTTATTACACATTTGATATAGTCTAATTTCTTAAAATATGAAGTAAATCTTGTTTCTTGGTTATCTCATGAAAAGAAAAGCCCATCGTGTCCTTTATTAGACATTTACAAAGTGACTTCTGCTCAAGCAGCATAGGTAAAGGCATCCATGGCTGATAACGTTTTCAGCTGTGTTAATGTACCAGAGCATCCTGCATCTTGGTACCCCACTACCCTTCCTTTGTAACAGAGCACCCTAAGGAGAGAAAGGTAGAAGAAGAGTTTTTGTGGTTTTCTTCCCTTCTCAAAATAGTTTTTCTTACTCCAAGCATGAAATCTGAGAGCAGATATGCTTCATGTTTTTTGACAGGGACAGCCGGCCCTTGCCCAGCCTTGGGCAACACTGACAGTCTGCCAGGGCTAAACCCAATTTGTACAAGGTGGCCTGATCCAGATGTTCTTTAGCATAGAAGTGAGGCCCTTAGAAAGATCAGCGTGCAAACCACCACTCTGCTCCAAACTCTCCACACTTTGCCAGATCACTGCAAGGTCTCCTTGCAATGTCTCAGCACTCAAAATACTCAAAACCAGAGAATAGCCAGGCTACAGCCCCGCTGGACCATACTTTAACTGTCCTGCACGAGGAAAAGCCCATATCAGCTTTCAGCCATAGAGCTTTGGTCCAAGCTGAACTCAGAAGTTAAGCCTTGTGTTGGCTTTTAGGATGCTGCTGAGTTTAATCACCTTCCAGTTTTGCTCCTTTTGGAAATAAAGCTTTTTTTTTGCCTTTTTTTTGGTTTTGTTTTGTTTTCTTTTTTCCTTTCCCCTCCCTATTGAAATAATATTGGCGTTTCTTAGGATTCTGACTCCTCCACAAGCTCCACTGCTTTCAAAGGCTTTGTGCACCAAATCAGCACAATTTGAGCTGTTTAGTGCTGCAGTCAGCAATGCTGCTTCCTGAGAATTACTGCGGACCTAAGGCTTCCCTAGAAGCCACCAGGAGATTTTTAACTCCAAAATTTGAATCCATAGGATAGTAACAAAAAAAATGTTGGGGTTGTTTCTGGTTTCCAAACTGCTGTTTAAATAAAAGAATTGGGGTTTGGTGTGTTTTTTTGTTGGTTTTTTTTTGTTGTTGTTGTTGTTGGGTTTTTTTGTTTTGTTTTGTTTTTCTGGTATATGTATTAAAAGTTTGTGTTTTAATTTTTTTTGTTAATAAAAATATTCCCTCTGGTATTCATTCATGTTTTATAGATGTTTGTATAAAACAGAAAATATAGTTAATATAGCTACACCTTTGCTATTACAAATTTTCAAAACACAGTGTTTAAAATCTTTTACTTTTGGCTGACATTTTTGTCTCTCGATGAAGAGATTGGGATTTTCTTGAGATTGGGATTTTCTTTCTATGTCCCCCTTTCCCTAGCCTGAGGAGAAAAAAAAAAAAAAAAAGGAAACCACTTTTTTTTTTCCTTGTCAGTTTTGTGAGAATTTAGTTACTTTGTAAAGAAAACAAAAACACCCCCCACCAAATGCAAAATCCAAATGCAACCCGAAATGTCACCTCTGGGTACAAAACAAACAATAAAAAGAGGTTGTTTCCTTGTGAGTTTTTTTCCCTTTCATTCCTGCTTGGTTTTGGATCGCTTCCAGAGGTTAGGATTTGCAGTCAGATCAGATGATGAGTTAACCCTCTCAACAAGTAACAGGGGATGCCCAGCCCAAGCAAAAATGCTGTTGAAGTGTCACTATGGATTGCCTGTCCCCGCTGGTGACAGTGTCCAGAGAGAGACCAGGAAGGCTGTAGGGGAAACATGAGTGTGAAGTGGAATTTGGGTTATGTCCATTCTGGTTGGCATATGTCACGGAAGGCATGACACAGACACTGAGTTTTAGACCAGCTCTGTAGCTCTTTCAGGGACCAGCTAATCTGGAATCACAGAATTGTAGAATCAATTGGGTTGGAAGGGACCTTAAAGATCACCAAGATCCGACCCCCCCTGCTATGGGCAGGGACACTTCCCACTAGACCAGGTTGCTCAAAGCCCCGTCCAGCTTGGAAACCCACAAAACCAGCAAAACTTCACATCATTTCCAAATGAATGTGAAAGGCATGATTGAGGATGTTCCTCTTGAGGTACTACATGGGACAGAATGAGGTTCAGGATTGCAGAGGAGGCTGGCATATCTATAGGGTTTGGCAAGAGATGATATAGAAACACAAAATACAGTCTGGAAAAAGAAAGGAAAAGAAGAAAAAAGGGAAAAACAAAAAAAAAAAAAAAGAAAGCAGAAGTGTTCAAATGAGGAAAGCAACTGGTCACAAACACCACCAAATGCGGCAGCCCCCCATGAGAAGTTTGGAGATACTTTACAATTTAATAACATTTACCTTTTCAAACACATTAGGAGCTCAAAGGATGCCAGAACATCTGCAGGGCCCATGCTAGGGATTCCCAGAGCAGAAGAAGCCAGAACTGGAGGCAAGGAGGGACGTTTTTGGCATCTGTGTTCACTGTGGAGGAATTTAGGGAAGCTCTCATAACCAAATCAGGTTTTCCTGATGGATGCAGAGGATGATGAGAAGAAGTGAAGGAGCAAATTGAATAGAAACAAATTGCAAGGACAGAGAGCAAACAGGTATGAAAAATAACAGGGAGTAGAACTGGCTGAATAATGATGAAAAATAAATGAAATGCAATGTAGGCAATGTAAATGGATATTTGTGGATGGAAAGAAAAATGGTCCCATCTTTGCATGTGAAATAAGATTCTCTGAGCTGGCAACAGTCAGATAATATCATTACATACAGTCAATGGTCAGTTAGTCAATCTAATCAACCTAGTATCATGAAGATGGAGAGGTTACACCATATTGTTCTATGAAACCATTGGCTCAACACTTAGCTGCAATTGAAAAAAAAAGTAGGTGAAGTGGTTGAAATTGTTAGGAAGGGGCTAGAGACTGCAGTGCCAAGGACAAAGTATGCCCACTTCTGGGATGCAGTGTTCACTTATTCCCTGTTTCCAAAAAAGGGTCTAGTAGGAAATGTATGGTGAAAAAAAAATAATCCAGAATACAGGAGTATTTTCATATGACAGGCAATTACATTTTTCAGGACTTGGGGCTGCAGAAGAAATGAACTGAGAGAAGAGAATGTCAGAGGGTAACAGGAGAGGGGAAATCCAGGATTTTCCACCTTTCACCACCAACACCTCTCTGTAGTTTTACGTCAGTCACTGATTAAACTTTTGCAAGGTTTGTGTGTCTCACCAGAGCTGAAGTGGAACTTCGGACACTGATTTGTACTCAGCAAGTCTTTAGACTTTACAATAGGAAGAATTCTGGGTGGTTTTGGGTTTGGTTTTATTTCTTTGTTTTTGGGTGGGTTTTTTTTTTTGTTTGTTTGTTTGTTTGTGGTTTTTGTTTTGTTTTGGGTTTTTTTTTTTTTTTTTGAAAGGGGATGTTTATAGAGCAAAATGCATCAAATATGTGGTATTATTTTCTCTTAAATCCCAAGCATTGTCCTGATTTGACAACCCTACATGTGTAGCTTAGGAAAAAACTGTACTGAAGGAGGATTTATGCAGAGCAGGCAACATTAGCAGCTTTCTTTTCTTCTTAACACCAGAACCACTGAGAAGAGAACAACTTCCATAGGTTTGAACAATAACTTAGGGAAATTGCCATGTTATTCTGTTTGGGGTTTAGCATAAGAGGTTTCTGGAACAGAAGAGCACAAGAGTGTTTCAGAGCTGTATCAGTAAAGCCCATTTCAAATACACAAAACACCTTGTCAACCAGGTAATCTCTCATTAATGAGGCAAAGGAACCTGAATTCATTTCTAAAAGGAGAAAAACATAAAGGGAAAAAACTGTGGAGAGCAGATAAAACTGACAATGTATGTCATTTTTCCTTATAATAAATCCAAGTAATTGCAAGGAAATTTCATTTTCCTCCCCACTTAACCCCAATTATTTTCATTTAATCACAGAAACGTTGCTGTTTCCCTCCAAACCAGACTGCTTTGCGTGTGAAACATCGCTTCTCACATGCTCTTGAGTTTAGGCATGTTCTTAATCCCCTAAAACAAACACAACGAGTGGGACAGCACGTCCCAGCATACGTGGTGCTGTGCTGGCAGAGCTCGTTGACTCCGGTCGCATCGGCCGTATGGGGAAACAGGCCAAGTCACCCCAACAGGCATTTCCCAGCATCAGAAGGAATGCCTGGGGAGGCAGGCACAACACAGATGTAGCCGGGCAGGAACAATGCTGCCTTTTCAAGGAGTTGTCTTTTGGCTGGTTGAGATTTGGAGGCTTGTTTGGTTTTCCCTTAGATGGGCCTGGTGGCATCACACCACTCCTAAGGTGCCTGATGTTTTCTTCTGAGGAGAGCATCCTGGCCATTGCTTGCTGCTTTGACTAATGTCAGTTGTGCGCAGTGGCATTTCCCCCTCTGGCTGTTTGCATCATGAAGAATTTCTTTATCTTTTTACTGAAATATTCCACAAGCAAGGAGCCATTTCTCGAACAAAGCAGTGATGGGAATAACTGTTTTGCAAGGCTATAATATAATCAGCAAAGCGACATTTTCTTTGGCAGACTCCCACTTCAGAGTTGTGACAAAGTTTGGCAGAAGTCCTTTCACATCCTTATAGCCATCTGCCCCCAAAAAATCATCAGAAAGCCTTTGAAATGTATTGACCTGACAATGAGCACATGCTCAGCAAAGCCTTTGCTGTTCTTCATGACTAAAACCACAGTGAATGCCCTTAATGAAACTTCCTGAACCTGTCGTGGGTCTTCACCCCCACTAGAACAGTGAAGCTACCAAAGACAGCAGCACAGACAGCCCATGCCAGAACAGATAAAAGCAGATTTCTTATTGTGTTTCCAGCTCCAGGATGCCTCCACAGTGCCCTGGCACTAGGGCATATGCTGGAAGAGGTCACAGTCTGTGCATGCAGGGAGGTGCCATCAGGACCAGGGTGCTCCAGTAAGCCCAGGAAGCTGAGCAAAAACTAGAGCATCCAACTTGCTCCCTCCAAGCTGAAACCTCTTGCTTCTCTGGAAAAGTGTCCAAGCACCAGGCATGGCTACCGTTTCAAAGCTTTGCTTCGGATTACTGAGAAAAATCTGTAGCTTTATTGGGAAAATAGCTGAGATGTCACGTCAGCAGCACAAATCTATTGGAAATCGAGGAAAATCCTTGAGCTGGGCAGAGCTTTGGGCTCTGCTGGTGCTGTGCCCACAAACCACACCACAAAATATTACCAGAAAGCCACATATTACTTCAGGCATGTGGGTATGTGGTTTCCAACGTGCTTGACTCATCTGGCCAGCAAAGAAGGCAGTCAGAGCCCTCAGGTTGGTCTACAGCTGTCCATGTTGACGTGCCCCTTGAATCCTCTACACCTCTTGGTACCAGGGTCCAGTGTGAGTTTTACCGTGCCAGGTTTGGCTGGAAAAACAGTGTAGGAGCTTCAGTTCTGCTTGCAATTACCTAGATCTAAGAGTGGATAGGAACTGGAACGAAAGTCACCTACAAATACAAATCTTTTTGAGCGTCATATAAGTAATTGCTGACTCGCCTCAGAAAGACAGATTTATCAGCATCATGCTCTCTAAACACACAGCAGAGCAAGCCACTCAGAAACTGGCTACCTCAATGAACACAATGAAGGCAAAATTACCCCATCACACACACCAAGGTAGACAAGTCCTGCAAGTGGGAGGGAGAAAGTGGCCAATGTCAGTGCTGGGAGAAGGGGGGAGACTGCTTCAGATTAACTCCTACCTCTTTTCCACCAAAGAAGTTCTCTGAGGTTTTTGCAGCCAGAACTTACATTGCAGCAGCTCACAGATATAATCACTTCTCCTCTGCTGCCATGTCCCCCCATGGCACCCTGTCACCAGCCCTCACGTGGGTGGGATCTAACGTCATCCCACCCTGTGCCCTCCGCCTTGTGAAGGCAGGGACACTCCACTGTGAACAGGCATCATCTCCCCTCACACATTGCTTTTCAAATGCTGGGTTGACTTCAAGAGAACCCTGCCAGTGTGTTGCTTGTTGCCTTCTCCTGCCAAGCTGTGGGCTCACAGGGACAGTGTCACCAATTGAAGAGCTCTAAAAAAAAAATCTCATTTCAGATATGAAGCCACAGAGGAAAGGGTTTGTTACTGTGTCCTTCTCTTCTTGGTCTCTAGGGCAAACTATTAATTGGAAATCATAGAATCAGAATGATTTGGGTTGGAAGGGACCTTAAAGACCATCTAGTTCCAACCCCTCTGCCATGGCCATTGGGCAGTTTGTTCTTTAATGTGTTTGGTCTCATTTCCAACAACTTTAGCCCTGACTGTGTCCCTGGCACCTCAGAAGATCTGGAGCTGGCTGGTGGGGCTCACAAGAGGCCAGACTGAGTCCTTTGTATATATGCACGTGTCCTCTTTCACCAGGAGCTCCTCCATCCACACATAGTGAATTGACAGCTTGGTCTCTGCCAGGAGTGGGCAGGTAGTGAGATGTGTTGGTCTTCAGCACCATGAAGCTCCAGGTCTAACTCCAGGTAAAGCATCAGCATTAACAGCAATGAGTAAGTGATGACTTCTGCGGTGGGAGTGATCCAGGCAAGCTTGCTGCTGATCTGGAGGCACTGCTTTTGGGTGGCAACCTGGCAGCATGGTGAAGAGCAGAGGTGAGCTCAACCTATCACTGCCAATGTCCAGAGCACACAGAGTGGCTTGGCTCTTTTTCTCCATTTCTAATTGTTCTTACAGACTCTTGGGATCTTTTCTGCAAGGAAGGCAGTCAAAAGGAAACCCAAAACCACATGGTTTTGGAGGGCGACCAGCTGCCAAAGTGCAGCCCGTAGATCACAGTCTGGGAACAAATGCAACAAAATACTTCAGCTTTCCACTGACTACATCGAGTCCTTAAAATGTTTAAAATACTTTAAGCAAGGCTTTGCATGATCCTCTTCTGCTCAAAGTCAAAGTCAAGTAATGGCACCAAGACACATGTAAATCACTTCATTCTCCAGTTCAGTGGCAGGTCTGCATAAGAAAATTCAGGGATCCTCAACTTTAGGCTCCTGCTCCAGCCTCTAAAATTACCAGCTGCTCAACTGGGGCAGGGGAGGGAGATGCCAGCACATGAATGAGGGGATATAGCTCCTTGCAGGGAGTGAATCAAAGTGGTCTGCATCAGGTGCCAGAGTTTGGATTCTTCATTCACACAGGAACACACGTAGCTGAACAAAAGGGATGTGGCAAGTGGACTCTCGGCTGGAGCAAAGCCCAGGGAGGTCACTTCTGCTCCTCAGCAACAAGGGCACTTTTGACAGCCTCCAGCTATTGAACGTCTTTACATAGGGTCACACAGGACCCAGACCCTTCCTGGGATTTGGAACCTGATAGGAACCATGGGGATGTCATCCCTTTGCTATGACCATCCACAAGCACTTGGGCAGGGAGGCCACCACCTGCAGCATCTCCCACAGCAGCTCTCCTCCTGATCCCCGTACAAGCAGGAGCTGGAAACCTAATGCTTTTTCTCAGTGTTTCCTCACAGAGTAGACGTGCTCTTTGGAGAGCAGAGAGGATTTTTGATGCTTCTTTTTTCTTCTTCTGTTCCGTTTACTCTAGCAGATAGGCCATAATCCAAACCATAATTTTTACAGGGATGTTAAATCCCATCTCTGAAGTTTGTAAGTATCTGCCCGGTTACCTGCTGTGTTCCCCTCACCCCTGCACACATCACACTGGCTTCAAAGGAAAGCCCTTCTGCCAGGGCTTTGCTCAGCTCAGCTGAGTCAGTGCTGGAGCACTGCATGCTCTGCCTGTGGCAGCCCTGGACCTGCAGCTAGAAGCAGGTCTTTAGGCTGCTGGTTGCTCAGTAAAGCAAATCTGCTCCATGGGTGAGACCTCAGGCAGAAAAGTTGTAGCAGGCACATTTTATTAGCTTCCTGCAGAGCAATGAGGGAGATTGTGGGTTGTCTCATGAATTCATAGAGTAGGAGGGGAACAGCAGCCTGGCTGAAAAATGTTTTAGGTTATTCACAGAACTGTAGAATCATAGTATACTTTGGGTTGGAAGGGACCTTAAAGATCATCAAGTTCTAACTCCACTGCCATGGGCAGGGACACTTCCCACTAGACCAGGTTGCTCCAAACCACAGCCCACAGCCTGGCCTTGAACAGGATGGGACATCCACAGCTTCTCTGAACAACCCGTTCCAGTGTCTCACCACCCTCACAGTAGATAATTTATTCCTAAAATCTAATCTAAGTATCCTCCCTTCTAGTTTAAAACCATTTCTCCTCATCCTATTACTACACTCCCTGATAGACCCCCCCGTCTCTCCTATAGGCTCCTTTTAGGTACTGGAAGGGGCTATAAGGTCTTCCCAGAGCCTTTTCTTCTCCAGGTTGAAGAATCTTAACTCTCCCAGCCTGTCCTCATAGGAGAAATGCTCCAGCCTCTGCTCCTCTTCATGGCCTCCTCCAGACCCGCTCCAACAGGTCCGTGTCTTTTCTGTGTTAAAGGCCCCAGAGCTGGATGCAGTGCTCCAGCTGGAATCATCAAAGCAGAGTAGAGGGGCAGAAACACCTCCCTTGACCTGCTGGCTATGCTTCTTTTAACCTTCACAGCCCAATTTCTTCATCTCTCACCAAGGAGATAGGAGCAGGTCCAGTGGGCAGAGGTACTTCTGTGGGGGTCGCTAGTGGCTTGGAAAGGGAGCAGAGGGACCCTCACGTCAAGCTGTGCCAGAGCACACAAGGGACAGGCTGGACCAGACAAGAGGGGAGAAAGAAAGTACAGAGCAGCAGGTTGTCCCAACCACCTATTGATGTCTCAGATGACATTTCTGTTCCACTTCCCCTGCCCAGAGAAAAGCAGAGAGCCTCCAAAGCAAAAAGGATTTATTTGATCTGCTGTGCCAGCAAAACCCAGGCAGAGAGCAGAGAGGATGAAGTGGCTGACCTCTGCTCGGTGTCCGAGGAGAAACACATGACCACATGATGGAGGAGTGCTCGCTTGAACTGTTCCCATGCATTTCCATGGGAACAGGGCAACTGTTGTGGTTTCTCCTTTTTAATATTTCTTTTATGATTATTTCTGAAATACCCTGCTAGCTGGAGACTTGGCCTTAAGAGATAAGGAAGGGGAAATGTCACAGACTGTTGTCAATAAATTATTTTTCCCATTTTGTGATGCCAGGAAAAGCAGCTCTTGTGGAGGAAAACAGATCATGGATTATGCTCTCTTCAAATGATGTATTTCAGGGGTGTTAGAAATTGTAACAGGCACCTAGAGGTGTAGCGTGTTATTTGGAAGTTGGCAGCAAAGAAAACCTTTTCTGCAGTAAAAGAAAATATCTTAAAAAACTGACCTCTCTTTTGTTGTACTTATATAGGTGGTTCAGGCTAGTTTTAGGCTTACAACAAATTCTCCACATACAGAAAACGAGGGCTTCATTTGGCTCCCCATGAACACAGGATGAAGAGCTAGTTCCTGCCTCAAGAAATGGATCTTACAATCGCAGCTGGGACCAGCAGTGTTTGGCAGGAGAGGAGGACAGCTGGGATTTTACAACACTTCCAGTAGCTGTATTTACACTGTCCAGGTTGAAAGTTTCCATGCTGGTGCCAACCTCTGCCACCGTGCATGGAAAAAAGTAGTTTCCAAACTGTCACTGTCTCTGGAGCTGTCTGCAACGGAAAAACATTTTATTTTCCTCTAAATATTTTTGCTGATTTTTTTACCATCACCATCTTCAGAGAAAAGAGCCGCAGTCTGATGAGGACACTTTTATACAAAGTCTGTTATTTCTGTGGAGAATCCACTCGATTCAGGCAGGCTATGGTGAACGTTTGAGAGCTCTTCAGCTGCAGACACTCAGCCAAGTCTCCCTCCAAACCAGCTTCGCTGTCCCAGTCTTAGGGACCGCGCTAGTACTGGCCACCGGTCGGATCCCCAGTGTGGTACCACAGCTGGGCAATAAAGTACAATATGGTGGCCCAAGATGGACAGTCCAGTCAAAACCCAATGGTCTTGGCCTCGTTACTACTGAGATTTAGGGATACAAGGCTGTTTACCATGCCTGGGAACCTGCAACGCCATAAAAGCTCACCTAGCTCAAAAAACCACCTGCTCTCTTGTGCCCCCAGGCACAAGTGGGCACAGAAGTACCAGCTGCTTTTGCTCATAGCCCTGATGTTTGAGATGTTACCCTGATGATCCGTGTCCCTCCCATAAGCAGGTAACAGTTGGACCAAACACAAGCCACAGGATGCCCAGTGCCACAACCACACTGCATTTACCCTTAAATGGCCCATCACAAAGCAAGGCTGCGACCTGGAGTGTGACAGGGACAAAATAAATTAATCCACCCCCTCCAGCAAAGAGGGAGCTGCAAGAGGGTGGCAGAAGGACAGGTAAAGGTGATGTCAATGAGGTGAACAAATTGGTAAGAGCAGTTTGGGAGAACCACATTTAACTCCCCCACAACAGACGTCTCCTATAGAGCATTGGGATCAGATTTGTCAGGACAAGGTCTTAAGCAAATCCACCTGAGACCCAGGATTACATACATCCCTTCCAGCATCTCACCTCCACAAGGCAACAATGAGATTGCTGCTCTGGGCCCTGTTGCAATTACATTTGCCACATTGGTCACCAGGAATTACTTCACTGAGAGGGTGGTCAGGCACTGGAATGGCCTGGCCAGGGAGGTGGTGGAATCACCGTGCCTGGAGCTATTTAAGAAATGTGTAGATGTGGCACTTCAGGGTATGCTCTAGTGGCCAAAATTGTTGGGTTGGGTGATTTGTTTTGCGGGATTTGAGTTTTTTTGGGGTTTTTTTGTTTGTTTGTTTGTTTGGGTTTTTTTGGTTTTTTGTTTTTTTTTTTTTTTTTTTTTGTTGTTTTTTTTTTTTTTCCTGGGGTGTGTGTATGGTTGGACTCGGTGGTCTCAGAGATCCCTCCCAACCATGAAAAGTCTGTGAATGGCACATGCTGAGGTGCTGAGAACACTAAGGGATGCAAAACATATGATACAGTAATATAATCTTATGTTGACATATATTATATAATAATATAATCTTATCTTTCCCCCATTCCTTCAGTCCTCCATTATGTTTGGTAACTATCACCCAAGCTCTGCTGTGCAGGCACATCTGGACCAGGAGAGCTGTTTAACAATCACTGCAGAAGCAAACAAAGTCCTTTAAGATTTCACGATGTTGGACACCAGGAGCTGGTTATAGGAGCAGACTGCTGACCCCATGGGAAAGGTATAGGGACTCTGAGGAAGAGTATTAGAGTTTTGACAGGGATTGGCAATGCTAGATGGTCCATGCAGGCACAAAATCACCAGCAGTAGATGTCCTCCCAAACCAGAGAGTCACCTTGGTGGGGAGACAAGGGTTTGCAGAGGCAGATGGAGCTGCTGGGCTAAACCCCACTGCATCTCTGCCTCCCAGCACACCCTTGGGGGGATGATTTCCCAGGCATCTCCAAGGGCTTTCACTGAGACCATGCAGAAGGCACAGCTGGCAAGGGTGGGCACACGTGGTGGCAGCTGACCCACGACATGTGGCACCTGTGGACTCATGCACAGCAGCTGCTTGTCTGGCATTTGGACCAAAAGGACATCCCAGATAACTGGGCAGTTCCTTCATTTCAGTGACTTCCCAAGGAAATAAAATTGTAAATAAAAGTAGAATAAATAATAAGAATGAAAATAATAATGAACAATAATGCGACAAAATTAAAAACAATACTAGTAGAATAATTAGTAACAGAATCAATAAAAACAACACTAGTTTTTCATAATAACAATCTGGATATTAAAAAATAAGAACGAGTGGAGCCATCCAGTACCTCAGTGACAATATCTGGTCTCACTGTATGACCGAATACACAGCTTAGCAGACACCACACACAACACCACAGGAAGTTCAAACCATTATTCAATACCTCCCTCATCACCCATCCTTGTCACCAAGTTGTCCACTGCAATCAAAGCCTGGGCTGGGAAGGGACCCTCTACCCAGACCTGGACTAAAAGACAGTGAGGACTACAAAACCCCCAGGACCAGCTTGCAAGGAACAGGGGTTTGAAGCCCGGTGACACCAAAACTGATCAAAGCAGGGAGAAGTCTTCACACCAAGACTGATTCAGATGTTTATCTTGTGTTTTTTTCCAAGAACAATTTAATATTAAAGTGAACAAGCAGCACCCAGGCCCAGGACTGGCAGCTTCCAGGTGAGTGCACATATTCAGATGAAAATCCTGAAGGTGCCAGACCTGGAGGGTAACATACACTGATGTGCTGCAGCACGCATGAATGCTTCAGCAGGTCTCTACTCAGGCTGTGCTGGACAAGCAGAGACAACAAATACCTGACCTGTTGAGGTTCAGCCTGAGGCAGAAGACATCAGCACTAATGAGGTGTTTGACATCTGCCAGGAGCCTTCACAGCCTCTGCACAATTATGCAGGTGAGTGTAAGGAGGAAATAATACATTGATGGTGGCTTGACACGGACCTGTTGAACCTTAAATGCTGGGTGCAGGGGCTGCTCTCCTTGCAGCCACGTGGGTTATCTGAGGCCAGCGTGTCTGGGGAAAGAAACATTCCCTTGGACTGACTCCACCTGCTTCACGCTTATGTAGGCAGTGGTCCTTCACACCTCCAGCAAATCTCACCAGTGGCAAAGCGAACACTTTCCAGGAAGCATCCATGGGCCATGCAAAGCCCAACAGCAGCCCAACTCATGCTTTGTGCTGGAGGGGCTCACTTGGCAGGGTTCCTTGGCCTGCAGGTGAGATACCAACTACAGAGCACCTTTGCTGCCTCACTGGCCTCAGGATGCCAGGAAATAGTCAACTGTCCCAAAACCTCAGACATCTCTTTCCCAGCCCCATCCTTGCAAGTCACAGAAATCATACAAGTCACAGAATCACAGAATTGTAGGGGCTGGAAGGGACCTTTGGAGATTACCTAGTCCAACCCCTCTGCTAAAGCAGGGTTGCCTAGAGCAGGCTGGACAGGAATGCATCCAGGTGGGTTTTGAATATCTCCAGAGAAGGAGACTCCACGTCTGCAGCTCCATATAACTCATGTAACATCAAGGTCCCTTCCCAAACACAGCTGGCACAGATGTTGTTTGCTACGAGAGGCCAGAACTTTGTCTCAGCTACCAGCTATCACAGAAAAGCAAGTCTACCTTCTCCACATTTCCTTAGCTCCCAAACCACATTCAATAAAGCACAAAGTCCATCAGACAAAGGCAGAAAACATGAAACCATCCTGCAGTGGACACAAACCTTGCACACTTTTCAGGCAAAACTAAAACAGAGAATCATAGAATAGTTTAGGTTGGAAAAGGGACCTTAAACCTCATCTAGGTCCAACCCCCTGCCATGGGCAGGGACACCTCCCACTAGACCAGGTTGCTCGAAGCCCCATCCAGCCTGGCCTTGAACAGCTCCAGGGATGAGGCATCCACAACTTCTCTGGGCAACCTGTGCCAGTGCCTCACCACCCTCATAGTGAAAAATTTCCCCCTGAAAAACTACACATTGTGTTGGCTTTACAAAGAAAATGTATCTCCTGACCTGCTGGGTCTCACCTGGTTGGAGGCTTTTTTGTCCCAGCTGCAACTGTCCTAGAACGCGTAGTGTGACTCCAGCTGCAGGCAGCCGGGGACAGCTGACTCCCCCTGCGGTGTCTAAGACCACCTGGCTCCACAGCCAGAGCTGTGGGCAGCCCAGGGACAGGCCATTGGGGCACCAGGTCCAGCCCTGGTCAGGCACTCGGAGTCCCTGTGACAGCTACCAAGTTCTGTGCACTGACTTTTGGGCTATACAGGCCAGAGAAAAGAAAATGTAATCACACTGTTTTAATTAAAGACAATGGAAGCTTTCCAGCCGCATCGTTACAGCCCATGTGGAGACAAAAATCCCTGATCTGCTAAAGGCATAAAATAAAATGCGTTGTCACGCTGGGGATCAAGCTGATCTGAACTTTGTATTCCTCATCTGCTGTGTGCTTAATTCTCAGCGTTTTTTTAATTGACTGCAGATTTGCTTGCGTTTCATAACTTTATCTTTGAAGCAGATTCTTTGTATTCCTTAGAGAAACAGGCTTCAGGGTGTATGAGCCAGGCTGGTGGGGGGCTTCGCACTGTTGATAAGTGATGATATTTTCTCCGTGGCAGGAGCCAGCGTCAAGTGAGACGCGATGTAGAGTCTTCATCGATAAGCTGGGAGGAGGAGGCAGCAGCGTATTTCCAGCCATAAAACAGGGGGACGTTAAGAAGTTACAGGCAGCTTTGGCAACACGCAGAGCCCATTAGCCCAGTGGGTAGAACATGTATTGCAGATGCAGCAGCCTTGCTGAAAGGCAAGTGGGGAAGGGGTGGTAAGGACCTGTGCAGGCAGCGGGTGGTACCCAGCGGTGATGGGAGGCAGCCACGAAGGCCAAGGCTGCTTCTCACGGATGCCATGGCAGACAGTAGGGAGAAAATGGTTCTCTCACAGCCACTGCTGAGTCCTCTGCCTAAAATGTTCATCTGGGCACCAAGACGCCAAGACAGAGAAGGTGGAATGAGACAAACCTTTTGGGACATGGTGAAAGACCTTGAAAAGCACTGAGATTTGGGCTCCCGGAACAGGAGAGGTTCTTAGGATGTGCTCTAGCCATTGGGGCTGAAGCTCACTTTTGGAATCTAAGTAGGCATTTAGGTCTTATCCTAAATGACTTGCATGTAAAGTCAAAGGAAGTATGAAAAGTGGGAAGTGGAACCCAGGTTTTAGCTTCACTTTTTACTATTTTTTCCAATCTATTCCTCTTCTGTGGATATCTGCTGATGTTCTAAGTTTTGTCTTTCTGAGGACATGTATTTGGAGGAAAAACCAAGGGCACTGCAAATTGATTTTCTGAGTTTAACTCAGGCTCCATGATACAAGTGGCAATTCAGTAGGATAAGCTCATTCTTTTTTTTCACTTTTTACGGATTTCATTAAGAACCATGAACAGGCAGAAGTTCCTCTAAGCAATCATATTACCAGCCTAATTTGCTAGACTTTCATTAAAGCAATTAAAGATAGAATGATGCAATGACCCACTTCGGGACCCAATTAAGGCTGAATCAATAAATCAGTAGGTTTAAATCACCACCATAAGGCCACAGACAATCAAAACAAGTTATGAGGCTGATGCTAAACAGAATTACTGTGTTAACATTGCCACAGAATTTAAAGAATGAAATACTTTCCAGTCGAGGTTCCCAGCTCTTCTTAGCACAACCAGCTTGGTGGTGATGGGCATGGCCTGATTCAGGTCCGTCAGCCTGCTGGGGAGCATTGCCTGGGTGCCCAGCAAAACAGCCATCCCCAGCTACGTGGTGGCCATATATAGCCCTGTGCATGGTGACTTCCAGGCAGGGGTGTCTGGACCCCATCCATCTGTTCAGCCACATTTGGAGATAAATCCTCTCGCTGGTCTGTCACCACCTCCTTTGCTCAGATTAAGTAAATGCCCCAGGTGTATCCTTCTGAGCCACAGCTGTTGGCTCTTTCATGAAGGTCTTTGTCTTTCTTCCATTGGAATTGCTGAACAGTTGGTTCTGTCCATAGATTTAATGTGAACCACTGGTAAACTCAAGCATATGACAAATGCTGCATAATGTGGCTTTTCTACCTGAAATGATCCTCTTGGCCAGCATTATGGAAAGTTCATAGAATCATAGAGTGGTTTGAGTTGGAAGGCACCTTAAAGATCATTGAGTTTCAACCCCCCTGCCATGGGCAGGGACACCTCCCACTACACCAGGTTGCTCCAAGCCCCATCCAGCCTGGCCTTGAACACCTCCAGGGGTGTTGTTCTTCAGCAAAACTTTTAGACTATGGACCTTATCAACATCTATTTGTACAGACACTCAGCTTCTCTGTGGGATAAAAAAAGGAAAAACAAAGCATGGAGGTTGAAATTAAAGTCTGATTTCTTCCTTTGTTCCTCAGAATCTTTAGGTAACTTGTGCATTATCTGTACTTGTTAGTGAATGCTTGGTCAATGCTTCAGTCTGTTGCCCTGGGCTAGTGAAGCCCATGACCAGGGAGGCTGTAAAGCCTCCATCCTTGGTGATATTCAAAAGCCATCTGGACATGGTCCTGGAAACCTGCTCTTGAGGACCCTGTTTGAGCAAGGGGGTCAAACTAGATGACATCCAAGAGATCCTTATCAACCTCAAGCATTTTGTGGTTCTGTCTTGAGATCCTTGCAAAGCACCATAGGAACGACCATGTAACTACTAATGTAAATACTTAGGAAGGCAAGAGGTGTTGGAAACCTCTCAACACAAGCCTCCAAGGTGATCATCAGTTGACTGAACAGCGGACTCTGGTGTTGACATGTTTGGTGGCAGTGAAGTTATACATTGTCTTAAGGATTCAGCTTCAGCCTGATCATAGCTGAAGTCTCTCCCTAGATACTGTGACCAAAAACTACCCGAAAGCTTGACCTCCTTCTTCTTCCCACACTTGAAATACATGATAAAATCCTATCATTTGAATACTGAAAAGGCAGAGTAGCCTGGTCCCAAACCTTCAGTTTATTCCATGCTGTCCCTCTGCTTTGGTCTGGCAGAGATATTATAATAATATAATGTAGCATGATGTAGTATTATGTAGTATAACACAGTATGGTATAGTATTATATAATGTAACATAATATAATAATTGCATTGTATTGTACTGTATTGTATTACATATATTAATATGTAATACATATACATATATTAAATATACTTATTACAGCTCCAGTGTGTGTCCATGTTCTATCTCTTGAGAACAGGAGTTCATCCATCAGCTCCCACTGAAGATCAGTATGGGTTCACCGTGGTTATAACTCCGGTGGCACAGATTTTTCCCTATGGTGGATCAGAGATCTGATCCACTTAGGCGCTACGCTGAGCTGCGTTACACTTCAGGTGTTGCTTTAAGCAAATGCAAACTTGTACTATCTCTGCTCTAAACGTAATACTTGGACCTCCAGTGTGGAGGGTACCTCTGCAGCTGGGCTCCGACAAAAGGTGGTATTTGTTTGAGATTCATCATGCGTCTGTTGTCACTGCTAAACTGCAAGCTGAGGCAGAGATGTGAACACAGCTCTTGCTTCTGCCCTAAAGAAAGAAAATTAAAAACATACAAGAGCCTATATGGCGCCAAAGAAAGCACAAAGCTCATGAGTTCGATGGAAACGACAAATTGCCTCTCAACTCCACTATTATTATTATTTTCCCTAAAAAAACCACCTTTATAAAGAATGCAAATGAACCATTAATTGGCCATAGTGTTATTAGAATAATGCAATCATAAATAGAAAAATAACCCTAAAGATGAAAAAAAGAAAAAAAGAAGAATCATTTGAATTCAATGTAAGAAAACAGTTTGAAAGTCAGGAATTTATCCCAATGTAATCCAGAAAGCCCAAGCGCCAAAGAATCTGGAAATACTCAATTGAGTACTTGCAGTGCTGATCCAGCTGGTCCTTCTTCCCCACCCCCACAGCTATAAAAATGGTTATCATCACAGTAATTCGACATCGTTGAGAGGCCCCACCAAAACAAGGACTCAGATGTGCTGGGCAGGGCACATACCCACAGCGATGAAGGTGGACCTTCTCTCTGAGAGATGTTCAGAGCTGGGAGGAAGTATAATATGACGGGAACAGCATGTCCTCTTGTCCCTACAGCAACTTACAGTGTCCTGGGATTGCTCTGGGACAGGACAGGACTATGTTGTCTCCTCACGGAGCCCCCAAAGGAATCCTCAAACTTTAAAATACGGCTTTGTGGATGCACAGAGAAAGTGGCAGGTAGGCTTGGCCTTTAGGGATGAAATTCAGTGTAGGCATAAACAGATAAAGTGTAGGACTGTCTATGCTGCAAGGAAATCAATGCTGTCTGAAAGCCTTTTGCAGAATGTCTCCTCCTCAGCGCTGCCTGGCTGTAGGGGCCCCAAACCACAGGGGTCTATCCCTGCTCAGATTGGATGGTCTTCAAAGTCTGGCACCTGCATGTGTTCGCTTTAAGAGACATCACTCGTGCAAAACTCTGAAGCAGTAATCAGATTGTATCTGGTGGATGTTTCTTCATCTAGAATATAAAAGCTGTCATTTGCCCTTTTCTTTTCTGTTGCTGTGAGTTGGCCATTATCACTGCTGGTCATTTCAGCTCTGTTATTGAACCAGATGTCTGAAACCACCTGGGTTTGATCTCAAGCATGGGCCCACCTTCCTGATGGGTGCCCGATGCTTGCCTGGGCGCAGTGATTTCACCAGCTATTGTGAAAGGGAAGGAATTCTTCTGTGCCAGTGAGTGAAAGTCAGGAAGGCAAAGCAGGGAAAATTAAGAATAAAAGGGGGAAATAAACCCCAGTCATAACATACACTGGGAACATGGTCTCGAGGAAAAGGAAGCCAATGATGGGCCGCACACAACAGCCTTTGGAAGCTACTGCTGACTGCAAAGGGACTCAGAAACACCAACAAACATCCCATCTTCTTTAGTGATTCCCACCCCAGGCTGTGTAAAACACGAGCACCAGCTCAAAGGGGGCAGCACTCTCCAACAACTGCATCTCCTTATGCAGCCCCACGTAGATAACTCTCAAACCCCCAGAGACAGCCAAGTCTCTGTATATTGACACTCAGCATCACTTCCAACAGCAGCTTTAGGAAACACCTGAAGGACAAATCATCCTTGTAGTCTGTTTCCCTATGGAGGGAATGTCTTCAAGCTGCTGCAGGGTAGGTTTAGACTGGACATTAAGAAAAAATATCTTCACTGAAAGAGTGGTCAGAAGTTGGAATAGGCTGCCTAGGGAGGCGGTTGAGTCACCATCCCTGAATGTGTTTAAGAGTCATTTAGATGTGGTGTTGGGGAATACAGTGTAGGGGAGAACTTTGTAGAGTTGGACTCGATGATGCTAAGGGCCTTTTCCAACCTGAGCAATTCTATGATTCTATGAACTGGGGAGGAAAAAAACCTCACTGTCCTTTGTGACATAAAGTGACATTGTTGCATAAACAGAGCAGAAGAACAGCCATTCTTGCCCGTGGGTGGAGACTTATGCACTCAAAAACACCAGACTGCACATCAGGGTGATTTAATTGGATTTATTGGAGGAAAACAATTAGTCATCCCTTTAAATTGTCATTATGATAGAAATCTCGATATGTATACATGATTGTCAAGGCAGAGAACCACTTGCAACGTAGCCCCATTAACAATTTGCAGTATTGCAAACTCATTATGCAGATAAAACTTTTGCGATGCCTTAATACATGCATGGAGTAAATACACATTCTCCCTTCTGTTTGGACATGGATGCTGTTATGAACTTGTATCAATCACAAGACCTGCAATATTAGGCACACTGACATTCCTTGATTAAGGATTAAGCCTTTTTAGAAAACATGCTTGCATTTTCATTAAAAGTCAACTGAGAGATATTTTTGCAGTTGGGGATATTTGGGGAGTCACTAGTCTGGGCAGACTTTTTTCACTGTTTGCTGACCCAAATCAAATATCTATCTTAAAAAAGAGACTGACCAAAATGCTGTTTCTCAACTAGGGGCCGATGTGCAACAGGACACTGCTGTGTTGGCCAGAAATATGAGCTACACCGTATCTCTCTCTGAGCCACAACCCTCCACCCTCTTCATTTTGGGGGTCATGCTACAGGTGGATCTAGTAAGACACAACCTGTGTGATGCCACGCTGGGCTCAGGGAACGCAGATGAGAGAGGGAAAACCTCAGAGCTACCCTGAGCATTCCCAAGAGCTCCCACCCACCACAAACCACAGCACACATCCACCTTCTCATGCAGCCTTGCACTATGTGCTGCCTCAGCAATCTGAATTGAGGCTGATTTACAACCATCTGTTAATGATCATATTTTTAATGCTGCCATTTAGTGCTTCAGCAATGGCACGGCATCCTGGCTAAGCACCAGCACTGAAGGTGGGCTTCTTGGTGCTTTTAGCCACTATGGAGCAGTCCCTTGCAGGTTTTCGAAGGAGTGATGTTGGCTCCCTACGCCACCAGCATGGTGCTTCCTCTCCAGGCTGATCACTTGACTGTTCTCTGCCAGGAACCCAGAGCAATTTCCCAGCCCTTTCAGATGGCTGCTTTGAGTATTGGGAACTTGAGCATCTTCCACACTAACACAGCAACCACTCAGAAGCTGGGACCAATGCCCTGCTGATGTCCACAAGAGGATTCAGCCGGAGCAACTGCAAGCACCATATAGCCATCCTGTGCCCTGCCTTAGAAAGACCAGCACAAATGAAAATGGCTCAATGATTAAGGGAAGAGAAGGCAAGGGCATGGTTTCCACATGGAAGAAGGAAAAGTACCACACCAGATTCTTCCAGGTATAATGGTGGTACTAAATGGAGGTTCAAGGACTCAATGCTAGGATTTAGGTGGTGGTGCTTTAGAAAGGATGGGATAATTAGCTCAGCACTCTGCCCTGTTTTGCGCAGGCAAATAATCACAGCATCTTGGTCCCCAAAATGCAGTTCGTTCTGCAAGAGGTGAGAAAGAAATACATTGTAGGAAGAGGAAAATACTAAGAATTGAGTGATCCAGTCTAAGATTTGACTAAGAAAAACGACCCAAAAGAAAAAGAGAAAAAACAAAGAGACACACCAACATGCTTCTTAATAGTCCTGAGCATTAGCAACCCAGGGAAGGAATTTTTGATGCAGATCAAATTTTTAAGCATTGTATTCAAAAAGGGATCCTCCCCTCCCCGACTCCCTGTTTCTATTTGTATGTACGCAACTGCTGCATAGTTTTAAGCTGCTCTGGGTGGTGACTCTTCCTGTACATGCTGCAGAGCATTCAACAGAAAGACAAAATACATTACCAGGCTTTGCAGTATCTTGTTTACAAAACACCAGCTTTTGCATTTACTCAAACTTAACGATGGAGTTCGAGTTACAGATACATTGAGTCATTTAAAAGCAAGAACGTAGAAGTAAAACCCCTTGAAGAAAAGTCTGGGCAGAATGTGCATAAAGAAAAGGCTTGGGAAATACAGAAAGAGTGAACAACAGTTTAATACATGCAGTGCAGTATCATGCATTTATCGGACAGTTGATGTCATCATTAGTTCAGCAGTGGTTTTTTGTTTTTGCAACGCTTGCGAGCGTACATGCCCTGATTCCACTTTGGAGTATGGAAAAAATGCAAGAGCTGCTCTTCTGACCTTATAATTTATGAAGAGGAGGAAATAAATAGCTACCTGGACAGAGCAGTGGCACGGTTCACGGTGGGGAAGGGGTCTTGAAAACCAGAGTCTGGGCTAAAGAGCCTTTATCCTCTATTACAAACACTATTTACACAGCTTTGATCCAACTGTGCAAAGTCGGACCAAAAAACCCTGAACCAACTCCTGAACCTCCCATTGGTGGGATCTATGATCCCTGGGGCCATAACATGCACACACACACACACACAGACACACACACACACGTGTCACGGCGAACTGGACCACCCCAGCAGACAGGATGGGAAGGCAGGACCCAGCTGCAGGTGTGAGGGGAAAACCAAAAAGGAAGGGATTGCGTAAAACTTGCTGCCGGGCAAGAAGTCTGGAATGACTAATTTACCAGGGGAAACTCTGTTTGTGCAACCCTTGTGAGCAGGTTGCTGTTTCCTCCCTCAGCCATTGCCCACGGTAATTTGCCAGCTAATCCTCCGCGCCTGCTTTCCATGCTGTTTTCCTCGGATACCGTAGCCTTTTGTGTGTGTTTCCACTCTTTGCTTGAATGGCTGTAATTCTTAGCATCAAGTTTCTGGTGCAAATAAGCATGATAATAAAGTTCTGCGTGCATTCAGGCCCCTTCAGGTGGATAAATACACATGGGAGCAAGAACGCAACTAATCCCATTAAATGAGAATTTTCGTACGCTGAAAGGATGATAATCCTGTACCTCAGGGCTCAGTCTCGAAACTGTTATTTTGCCAAGAGATGAATCCCCTGACTCTTGGAAAGAGCAAAAGCAGCAGGCTACAGTCGGCATGAACTTGCTGGTGAAATCAACCTCGTGGTTTTATGCAGCACTAACCTGGAGCTGTTATCGCAGGAGGAAATAACAGCACAGGTTTCCCTGTCTGATCCAGTCAATGCCAAATTCACATCAAAGGATTCACTGTCCCTCAATGGCTAAAAGGTTTCTGGTTTTCCCCAGGAACTTGTTTCCCTAAAAGCAGGGTCACACTTAAGTAAGGGGCAGCCTGAGGGGCAGCTGCCACTGCAATTCTTGGGCAACTTGAAGGTCCATGTTCTGGTTTGCAGGGGTTTTGGGAAGAAAAGCCAAAGATCAGGGGCTGTGTTGGCTTCTGGGGCAGGGAAAAGCTCTGGACAAGCTCCAAAGTCCCTCAGGGCTGCAGAGGGGCCCAGAAGAAGGACAACTGGTTACAGCAAAAATACCGCCAGGAGCCATGGAGGAACGCAGGACACACACACAGTGGAAGCCCCTGTCTAATGACTACTGCAGAACTACATGGAGATGTCTACCAGTGGGTTGATACTCCTTTTAGTGGTTTGATTCATACCAGGAACAAACCTCTATCATTGCTTGGTTTTATTTCAGCACTACAACCATAACAGACACACAAGGCATAGGTAAAATCCTACTTTTTTTTT
>VZRU01004761.1:91677-108342 GCA_013398155.1 Pedionomus torquatus
TTTTTTCTGCACCTACTACTCTAACGGCACCTGTACAATAGCAACCAGGACAGAAGAGACATCACCAACAGAGTAACACAGTCTCGGGAAAGCGTCACTGCCAGGTTTTCCCCGTATTCCCACTTCCCCACTAGTCATGCCGCGGGGCCGGTATCCACTTCATGCTGCAGAAGGGATGATCCAGCAGAAAGTTAGGATGCACTGGGAATGAAATCACATGCAAAATTGGCAGCGGAAGCCCCTGCCACTGCAACACTGACTTTCAGCTCACAGAGTTCACGGGCAGCCTGTCCTCACAACTTCTTCTGCAGGCTAAGGGGCCAGCTGGAGGTTTTTCTGGATTTTTTTATGTGTTTTGTTTTCCCAGCAAGAGCACTGCTGTTGGCATCAGAGATGGCCCCTGTGATTCTGGAGGTAAAAATCAACAATCAAAGCTGCAAGCAGAGAAAAAGAAGGGGAAGGAGCTGAGGAAAACAAGTTACAAAGGAAAAACACATCTGTGCCAGTAAAGCAGAAAAGGGTAACAGAGAGGTGAGGCCAGGCTGAAGTCCTCATGTGAGGAGCAAATCACACACTGTTTAGTAGGACAGCCCATTGGGAAAGAGCCCAGAGGAATTTTCCTACCTACTCCTTCATGGCAAGGCCAGTTGGGGATTTGTTTTGAGTCTTCTCCTTTGGGACTACTAGCTCTTTCCCCACGTGCACACATTATTTACTCCTGCATTTGCATTCATTTATGAGAGTGGCTGAGCAGAGATGGATTGGGACAGGGGAAGGACATGCAATGGCAACGGAGCATCCCTGGCAAGCGACGCCCAAGCGTTTGCTGTACCAGGCTGTGCTGCCAAGGGGCAAACGGCTCCAGCCTCCTCCATAAATCTGGGCTGGGTGCTGCTAAGTCATCCCAGTTAACAGACTTATCCAGATTTAAACTGAGAAATTTTAATCAAGAGATAGTTCAGGACTCAATGACAAGAGAGAACTCTAAGCATGTGGTGAAACCCTGGTCAGGTCTCCAGCTGCGTTTCACTGATACAAGAGAAGAGCTTCCCAGCACCCAAAATTGTAGCATAAAGAAACAATTTTGCTTTTAAGTGCTTCTGTTTTTTGTCTTAAGATCCCAGCAGTTGATAGCACACCAAAGAGAATGATGATAAATTACACAACTGCGGCAGAATATTACTTGCAGGAAGGAAAACAAATCACCCTAATTCCAAGCGTGGAAGGAAAGAATAGCCCTCCCAATAAAAAACACAGAAAGCATTCAGCAAGGAGGGGCACCCGGCATACGGGAACACAGTATGTCTGCCTTTGCTCCCACCACTGCTCTCTGTTTTGCAACTGGAAATCCATTTGGGTTTTTTTTGGGGCACGATATGTTTGGACACTCTATTTCGATTAGTGGCCTCAACAACTACATCAGGTTCAACTCAGACCCCAGGTTTCAGAAGAGAAGGCAAAGAGGAAACGCTTGAGTCCTAACCTCTAAAACCACTCTATAAAGACAAAAATATTCCCTAACCAAATCCCACTGTAAATGTAGGGAGCTCCATGGACACCAAACCGGGAGACTGCCTATTTACATCCTTGCAACTGGAGCAGAATAGGGCCAGCTGGGCTCATGAAATCATGGGCATTCAAAATGAATTTACTTGGACAGGAGTCTCTCCTGAACTAAAGCTTCCTTGCTCAGGCTGGCAAAATAAAGTGGCCTTAGAATGAGTTTATATTGTACTATACTAATCAGCAAGATATGAAGAGCCCCAAGGGTAAATGTCAATAAAGCTCTTCCTACTCCTTGTCAATGGGGCAGCTCCCTGGGCATAGGGACTTGAAGCAAGGAGATCCCTTGCCCTTTAATTTGCCCAAATCTCTATCTGAAGTCCTCATCAGGGAAATTATATGGAGTTTTGCTACCAGTCCTCAAGAGACCAATATCCGTCTTCGTTCCCCAAACAAGAAGTTGGAGTTGAAGCCTTTCTGCATGAGCATCCATGCTGACTACACCACCATCGGGGAAACCAGCAGCTCCCAGGGGCTTACTCAGATGTGCCACAGCACAAAAGGGGGAAAAAGAGGAGCAGCTTAATACTGGGGAAATTAGAGATCTTTCCGGCAAAACAGATTTAAGTGCCACCATAGGAGTAGCCTCTTCAAAGAGAGTCAGTGCTCACTGCCACCTGCTTTTCCAGCATTTGGCTCTCAAAATGTGATGGATGAAATCCCAGCTCTGATGGTCGAAGCTGACCAACTGAAGCTGAAGCAGGATTTTGAAGTCTCAATGAAAAATAAGTATCTTATGGCTTTTCCCAGCACTGTTACTATTGCCTGATACATTCAGCTGTGTCTGTGACTGGCTTTCACAATTTCTTATGTAGGATAAATGAGGCAAGTGTGGCAATAAGAACATGATGTGGAGAATCTCTTGTGCCTCTGGCTGGGGATGGACCTGTCTCGGGTGAAAGAGGCTCACAGCAGCCAGGGAAGGGTGCCTGCCTCTGCCTCCCTCCTCGAAGGGAAATCACAGCTGGGAATGGCATAGAAGTAACCTGGAGCCCTTCAGCAAATCTGGGCAGATTTCCTTTCCTCTCTATTTCAAGCTGCTTTGATGCATGGCTGCATGACACCTACAGCAACTGCTCCTAAATGATGCACAAGCACACGGAGCCTGGGAAGTGCATGTATTTAGCAATTAAAAAAACAATGGGGAAATTGAGCTTGCTTTTGTATATGAACTTCTGGGGAGGAGGGGGAGATGGTGCCACCACTGTCCCTGCACGAGCCCATGCCTTTCAGCAAGGTCCCACTTTCCCAGCTCAGTGATTCTCACCAGCCCTCAGCCAGAGCAGAACATGGTGGGGCTCTGGTACACCAGATCCTGCACTTTTGCTCCCAAGAACCTGCCAGTGATTCACAGAGCAGTCTAAGCATCACCCCTCTCGCTGTGGGTGAAACACAGGCATAAAGAAGTTAAGGTCTAAACTTTGCTATGTATATCAACTCTTGATTTTGGCTACTCTGGGAGATGCTGAGCATCAGCAATGCCAGGCAAAGCCCCCAGGGAGCTGCAGGTGATCAGCACCTCCAGCACAGAGCCCTCAGAATGGATGGGAGGCAGCTGGTGAATTAAATGTCTTGCTCAAGGGCAACACAAGTCGGTGGCAGAGGATGACAGTGACTCCTAGCCCCACATCTTCCTTTTCTTTTGCTCTACTCATTAACACACAGGGTCTTGAAGGAGACAGGAGCTGCAGGATGAGACCATGCTCTGCCATTTCATTTGCTCGGCTCTGGTGGGCTCCTGACCCACTCTGTGTATCTGCCTCTCCATTGAAACAAGGGTGCTGCAGCTCCCCAGCACTACAGGAATGAGGTCAAGGATGAGCTGACTCCCAGCTGGTGGCAATTTAACTCTTGCCATGGCTTTCAAAGAGGAGGAGGGGAGGGAAAGCAGCAGTTTCTTAATCTGAGCAGTAACAGCTCTGCTAAAGCCAGAAAGACTTGCAGTCCAATTTGAGGAGCGAGAAATGGCATGCCATTGAAATCCTCCTGTGTTGCAAAGTTAACATCAATGCCTACCTACAGAAATAGCCTGTCCTCCAGCAAACTGGAAGGAGGGACATTACTGGAAGTACATTTTAAAAGAAAAAAAAATAATGCTCAGAAAAGTATCTCTAGTTAAATAATCCAGTTGAGATGTTTGTAGTTAATGGAAAAAAAATACGACATATACTGTTACCTACACTGAGAAAAGAGTAAATCACTGGGGAAAAGAATGAGTGTTCATTAGTTAGAACATTGCTAGACTCACATATATATATATATATTTTTATATATGTATATATATGTACAGCACCAGAGACTGTTAGATCCGTTCCCCCTGGAGTCATTGCAGTTTGTGATAAATGAAACATTTCAGAATTGCAGTATAAAATATGGCCATAAAAAAATCTTCTTTCTTCTAGTCCTTCGCTGAGGTGCATGGCAGGGTGGGATCGTGCGGAGGAGCCCTGCCAGCCCAGCCGCCTGCCCACACCTCGCCGCCCCGGCTCTCACTTGCTGCCTGTGTGCACTGTGGTCACTGTGGTGGGTCTGGGTCTCCGGTCCCCTCCTACCGCAGAAACGCCTGAAGAAGCAGATGAAACAAAACTACAGAGAGTGGATGGAGACATACCTAAAAGGAAAGCCAGAAACACAGTTAGAAAGGTTATTTTTGGAGGGGGGAATGTGGGCAAAGCTGCGTTTCTTTCGTAGCACACTATGGAGCGGAGAGGACCGCAACTGGAGATGGCACTCCTGCTCTTCCCACAGTGGTGGGTTGGCTGGGTACCTCCTTGGGGCATCTTCTGCCCTCCCGGCCCACAGCCCTTTGCCTACTGCCACTACCGGCAGTTGCATATGCATGTTGCAATGAATAAGTGTCCAGCTTTGGTACGTGCTCAACCAGACCAATTCCACATTTCTGGGGCTGGAGACAAAGAGTTGTGGGATTCAAAAATCCCTCCAGCATTGTACTTGCTCAGAGTAATTTTCCTCATGGGCAACTTAAAGATGATTAAACTTCTCATCATGGCCATCTAGCTAAACAAACAGACTGTGCACCTGGAGTAAAAAAAATTCCCCAGGAATTCTGCAAAGCTACTGATAAAAAAGTATAGTGGGTCAAATTAGTTGCTGAGCTCCAGTAAACCTGGAGGGAGTGTACACTTTTGTGACTTGGACATCATTCTAGTGACAGCTTATATAGCTCCAGGTTTTGCTGGTATATCTCCAGGACTTCCAGCTAAGAGACATAGGTTGACATAGGTTGAGTATCTGGACACAAAACTACTCAGGTAGTTCCTTTTGAATTAATCAAAGACGTCTGACAGATATTTTGTATGAAAAAAAAAAGGGGGGGGGGGGGAGGGGGGTGTTAGCTAAAGTTTTTATAGAAAGTGTCCACTTCCAGTGAACCCTCTGCCACAGCTTTAAAAAAGCAAAACCTGCCAAGGCATCACCCATGAAAACCCAATGCAGGTTGGGTTTTGAATGACAGATTCAAGATTTTGCTATCCAGCACAATGCCAGCAGTTTCTATGGAAAGCATTAATGAAAAGAAATAAAATCTATCCTTGCCAGAGCTTTCCATGGATGAACTACCCCTCTCACAGCAGATGTTGAGACCCCACAGGGGAGATCCTTAGACGTTTCTGGCACATGCAGCTCTCCATGCAGTTTGGCAGCCTTATAGGCACTGATGTGCAAAGGCAGCTCCAATATGGCAAAAGCTGCTGAACAGGGATCCAGCATGGTCACCTTGATCTGACAAGATGCAGGCTCAGAGTGATTAGAAATACAATTCATTTTTCCAACCTGGTGAACAAAGGATGGATGAAATCTGTATTAATGATGCAACTTGACATAACCTACTCTCAAGTGAAGGCTGTATTTACTTGTCTTCAATGATGTGAAATTGCTGCATTTGAAACTATTTGGAGAGCTCATTAAATGTCTATTAATAGCATTAGGCGGTATTATGTTTTGTAATGGTGGCACAGCTGTTTCATGTAACTTCCTGCACAGGATCTTTCTTGTGCAAGAAATCGGTCCCCAGAGAAAACTGCTGAGAAAGAAAGAGGCAGGAGAGAGACCTCAGAGGTTTCCCATTTCCCAGCAGGAGGTATTTGATAGACTTCTTTTGATATGTCACCTCCCTCTCAATACCACTCCTTGTATTTGCTTCTGGGTGTCCTCACTGATTCTCTGGGTCTCCGGCATCTCCTAACTCTTTAATTAATTTCTTTGAGGAAGGGAAACTCTTCTGTATTGTCTGGCAAGCTGGACTTAACCTGGGATGCTTGGAAATTTTTTGATACATTTCTGCCTCGTATTTCTGACATGAAAAACACTTCACCTATCTGAACACATCTGGTTCTATCCTTCATATCCTGGCTGATTTCTCCGTCACTGCAAAACATGATCAAATTCTGTACAAGGACCTGCTGGATTCTATCGTGGTTAAACAGTCTTTGTTCCATTCCCACCCTTCTTGTTCACAGATGTTTTTCCATTACGATTCAGACTACTCAATGCTATTAATTAACACCATTTGAGACTAATCAAATGGATGGATGAAGATTAATCACCCACCAGTGTAACAGCAAAGCATGCCACCAGATGCTCTAGACCTCACTCAGAGTCCAGCTTAGCCACACTGTGTCAGGAACCAGAATTAAAGGCACATTTCTCCCCTGTAAGGGGTTTTCTGCATCGCTGCTTTGCCAGTGGATGGCTGGAAGTGCTTTGCTGCCAGTCAACACGGAATGACTCCTTTGCAGGTGCCAGATGTGTGCCAGGACCACAATGATGCTTTTTTTGCAGCAGCAGCAGATGTAGGATTTGTCTCTGGGCATTGCAACCCGGGCACTGGGCATGAATCCCCATCAGGTCTGGGATGTGGAGGGCTATGCTTTGGTTCAGCTGGGAAAAACATCTCATGCGGCACCCAGAGGGCAGATCCCACCCCAGCCATGGGGGAAACGGTGCCCATGGCAGCAAGAGAAACTACAGCTTCCACCCAGAGCCTTGGGGACTGCCGCTGGTGTCATGTTCTCACCAAGGAGCAGAGGATGGCGGGTAGGAGTGGCAGAGACAGATAGCAGTGCCATCCAAAATCCATCCTGAATAGCAGTAGCTGCTTTTGCTTCCTGAATAGTGCAGGGTATAGTCTAGAAATGGCCACTTTTGTCCCCAGTGAAGCACTGATTTGCAACACCACAAACTCTTAGCATTTCTTTTTGGTGCCACACCTTAAAATAATCTCCTCTAATTGTAAAGTCCACACCCCTCCATCTTGTAAAACAGAAATCCCTACAGAAGGATAGAAGGGAATAAAAGAAATGCTCAGAAGCCAGAGATTAAACAGGCTTCATCACAAAGGAAGCATTTCTGTCTTCCCTTTGCTGCCACATCTCCTTCCCTGGCATTTGGAAAAAATATATATTCCAAGCATCTGACTCTGTTGGGCAGCTTGCAAATCTCAATTATAGCATATAACAAACAAGGCAGTGGGCCAGGTCCCTCTGTGGTGTATAGAGCCTGAGTCCTGCTCAGACAGATGAGCCTCTTCATACAGGAGCTTAATTTGGCCCAGGGAGAGGGAAGCTGGGTCAGACTGGCAGGATCAGTCTCCCCCCATGGAAAATGGAAATGGAAAGTAAGCCAATTGTTACAGAAAAATGTCTTATCATAATACTGGAAACTCAAACATAAACAGTTTGAGTAAACTTTTTCAGCTTTCAACCAAATACAAAACTTTTTTTGCTGTGGGGGTCTGGGTCTTTTTCCCAAGTGAGAGCCCTTTTTCTCCACAAGAAACAGTGTTTTTCTCTCAAAAATGCACTGAGCTGAAAACTTTTTTTTTTTTTTCCTTTTTTTTTTTTTTTTTTCTTTCAGCACATAAACTTTTCCAATTAAATCACTGCTTTTTGGCCAGCTGAAAAGGAAGGCCTCGGTCCTTTTTCAGCCCTTATTTTAAACACTTGCTCGCACAAAGCCGAACCTACTGGCAGCGAGGACTGCAGCCTGGGCGGGGGTTCAAGGAGAAAATGGGGATGCTGCGAATTTGCCTGGCTGCCGGGGTGGGAGCTTTGGCCGGGCTGTGGGCTACTCACAATCTTTCCGTGTGGCTGTGTCGGGAAGCGGGGTGGCGAGGCTGAGGGTGCTGGACACGCCGGTGCTCGCACTGTCCAGGCTGCTGCCGAGGTGTAACCGTCTCATGTGCCGCACGACCGCTGTGGCATTAAACGCTTGCTGGAACACAAAGAAAAAGAATTAAAAAAATGGATTGGAGCTGGAAGGGTTACTTCTGCTCCTCCCCTGGCTGCTCAGAGCTGTCAGAAGTGAATAAGCCCATCATCTTTCAAACTTTTCCCCTTTCTAAGCTAGAAACAGCAATATCAAACCATACACTTTTCTGCCCCGCTCCTGCCCCCCGTTGTTCCTCCAAGTGCTCAGCTGGGATGCAGCAGCCTACAAGGAAAGTTGTATTGGACACATCCTTCCCAGCTCCAAGACACAGGGCGTCCACAACGCATCATGTCCCCCTGTGCAGCTGACCCCAACTCAACAGATAAACACGGGTGCTTCAGCTATGAGCAGCCCTAGTCCCACCTCTCACACTCATTACATTTATATTCTTGGTTAGTTACGTTCCCCTTAAAAGGCCCTACAGGGCCTGAACAGTCTGGACCAACTATTTTTGGGCCACAAAAGCACCAATACGCAGACCGGGTGGCCATACGGCTGCTGCATTAGCAAAGTTACATGTCTAAGTATCATTCTTGAGGAAAAGCCACTTACTCTCCATTTGCTTTTTGCAAAGTTCTTCCGGATCTGAGCACTGACCGACTCGTGAATGTTTTTATTGAGCGCTGTATCACCAGCGATCCTGAAATGGACAAACAAGACAAGTTTTAAGAGATCTCTTGCTCTCCTTGAATGCTCACTCTTCTTCTCCTGGTCGGTCCAAGGTGCTCCTGCAGTGATGATGATTTCATTCACACAGGGGCTCAAGCTTCCCACCGCTGTCTCTGCTGGCAGCAGTGGTGGAAAATCTGGGGCAATAAAAGCAAGCGTAGATAAGGCTTGTAGGTCTGGCAGCTACAAAGAGGTACGACCTTATTTTGTTGGTGCACGGCTGCTTTCTATCACCATTACAGCCCTAGATGAAAACATTCTACCTTTTTTTTTTTTCTTTACATCTAAAGATTTAACATCAACAGGCTGAGACTACTTTTAGCCTCAACCATGTAGCAGCTTCCAGAGCCACTCCAACCTGTCTGATTTCTGTTTGCACTGGAGATTTTCCTGCCACCCTGAAACATACATAGCCATTCATCATGATTAATGTAGATTTACAGTAAAGTAGATACATAGACACTCACTTTGTGCAGCACCGGCTGCACAAATAGCTTCAACTGAACAATACTCAACCTAAAAACTTAACTGGTCTCACGCAGTTTCATGAACAGCTAAAGACATATTCAAATCTCCGTTAACCACAATAATTTCAGAGGAATTTTATTGATTCTTTTAGCTCCTCGAGGCATGCAATCTGTTGGAAGAGTAGGCACCATAGTGAACGGATGCTGGGCCATGTATTGGGGTAATCAGTGCTAATGCAGGTGAAGCCAGGAAGCAAAGATTGCCTTCTGTGTTGTCTATGGTGTTTACTGAAATCAATTTTTGAGCCACAGCGTAGAAACTCAGCACCCATTAACAATAAAAAATTGCAAGAAATTGAAGAATTCATCAGGCTCAGAGCCTCCCAGTCTGGGTACATCCAATAAAATAATCAGAAGGCCTGGGGAACTCGGCAGTCATCTAGTCCTTTCCTCTACCCCAGTTCCGTCAAAATAATTTTGACAGATATTTACCTAATCGGTCCTTAAAGATCTCCAAAAGATGGAGACTCCTCAGGCAACCTATTCCAGTGTCTCCCAGAAGACATGGAAAATAGTTTATTCCCTTTGTCTTTGAAGCATCCTTTCACATATTTGAAGACTGTTATCGTGTCTTCTCTCCGTCTTCTTTTCTCTAGACTAAACAAACCGATTCTTTCACTGTTTCTTCATAACTCATATTTTCTAATCCTCTGATCTAGTGAGCTTCTCTGGACTTTCTCCAATGAGTCCACATCTTCTTTAGAGGGCGGTACCCGAAGTGTTCACTGTTTTCCAACTAAGGCAGCAGAATGGCAGCATTGCTTTGTGTTTCTTAAAAGTCAAAACTCTGCTTACATACCCCAGCCTGTTGTTTCCATTTATGTATCCCATGAATTGGAGACATTCCTTTTCCTTTTGCCCAGACCATTCCAAACTGTAGCCCTGTTCTTTAAATGACATGCAGCTTTTTCTACCTTCGTGTCAATGGCACATGTAAGAAGTGCTCTCTGGGACCAGCCTCCTCCAAATTGCTCCCATACTTCCTGGAGGCAACACTCACCCAAGATGAGAGAGAAATGAGACAAACTTGCTCTTGGGAGTAAGGTGAGAGACTAAACCCCCGTCTCCCAAGAGTGGAGAGTCATCGACCGCATCCTGTTGTGACTGAGCTAATCTACATTGAGTTATTCAAGAATACTGGAGCCAGTAGGATTGTGGGCAAGGAGTCGGGTTCCCACTCAGTGTCGCCTACCTCCAATTGGGAAGGGCACTTGGCTGACTACCACTTCCATAAAACCTTTAACTCAAGTATACAGAAGAACTGGTACCATGAGTAAAGCATGGCTCCCAAAAGGTACCTGACATCTTCTCTTGAGTCCCTGTGCCATTGATGGAAAATGTAAGGTGTTTGAGAAATGGAAGATCTTCAAATCTTCCTCTGAAGAGGATTCCTTCTGATCACCTCTCCCACCGACAGTGGGAGAGTTTGGATTTCCCATTGGGGCCAGGCAGCTAAAAGATTGGTGAGGCAGTATCTAGATTAAGCACCATGTTCACTGCTCCATCCTCTGTCCCTCGCAGGGAATAGTGCCAGGCCCAGCACAAATCCTGATGGATCCTGTGCAGTCTATGCTCCCAGATGGACACAGAGCCCACCTGGCCCTGCACTCACCATATAGTGCATTTTCTGTATTTCTCTAGCAGGGAATCATCATGTGGAGTATCTCCTACAGCTTTACCACAGACACACCTACATGACTGGAATGACATGACCCAGTGTCCCTGACCCAGGTCACTTCTATGAAGAGATGGCCCAACAGCCTGAGAAGACTCTAGATGTATTGCCTGTCCAGCACAGCTCGTTAGCTTAGATGCACAGTTGTGTGCAGATTTGCTCACACTCTCCTTGCACCCACTCAGCCTTTGGATGTGAACAGGATCTACAGTCACTCCAAAATGTCATGAGCATTCTGCTCCACCCAAGGACACCTCCTCAGTGAAGGCAGGCGTCCTCCACATGGGCCAGCTGGGAGCACTGACCATTATACTACAAATCTGCAGAAGAAAACCAAGCTGAACACTTAGTATGTGGACAGCTAGAAGTCAAAGTATCTGTCCAGTAACTGATGGAAAAGACGAGGGTGCAAAGAGAAAACTTTCTTACATTTGAAAAGAACATTTTTCCTCCAAAGCTGTTGAAGCATTCTGCTTTATGAATAAGTGTGTTAACAAGCTGTATAAGTACAGCTCATGTTTCCCTCTTGTCAAATTTTATTTTGGAAACATGGGCAGACCAAGTTCTTGGGGTATCATACCCTTTGCCAACTCTTCCAGAAGGTCTTTCCTGCCAACCTCCACAAGGATTTGCAAATGTATTTTTGCTACATGAAACTTTTAATCCAGCATGTAGCTCAAATGCAGGATATATATATATATATATTAGTTGAGGGATGATTTTCTGAAACGCTGGTGGTTTCAATAAGAAACTGCTGGTTCCAGTAGTTTGCAAACTGTCTTCTATGACTGCTAACTCTATGTTCATTATGCAATTCTAGTAATTCTGGAAAAATAGTCTTGGTATTTGGGTGTTTCCCAAATAGGGAGTAGTTTTTTACTTTACCAGGGGATGGACCTTGTGAAACTTTCCAATGCTACAGTGATTTCCAATGCTACAGTGATGCCCCATCCTTGGAGGTGTCCCTGCCCATGTCAGGGGGGTTGGAACTTGATGATCTTTGAGGTCCCTTCCAACTCTAACCATTCTATGATTCTATGATGGGGGACCATCCTACATCTAAGGTCTCTTCAGCATTAGCACCTTGCAGATGCTAGTTTTTAATCAAAGTGAAACAACAGCAGTGCTGGGGCTAATTTAGCACAGCAGGATCTGTTCAAACACATGTTTCTGTGCTGAATGGTGTGGTCCAAAAAGGATCTTCAAACTTTTGCTCAATACTCATGGCATTATAGTGTTTATAGTATAATTTTACCTGTAGGAAAAGGAAAGAAACTTTAACATTCATTTGTTGTTGATGTTTTGCTGGAGAAGTGGTGGTTTAAGGACACAGGCAAGAGAAGTGGAGGTAAGCAGGTAGAAGTCATATCTTTTGAGATATGATCAACTGGAGAATGAGATTTTGCACACACAACCCCCCCACCCTGAGATGGGTATGATGAGCATCATCACATCTATACTGAATCATGAATTTTGGTTCCCATGCTGAGAAGATAACACATAAAATTTAGTAGAGATACTGGTTTTAGAGCACGCTATAAACACGCTTCCACCTTTCTGAAAATCTCCAACAGTACAGGCTATAAACTATCTTGCTTTTCATTTTAGGAAAATAACACCTTAGCATCCATTTTTCTTCTTCCGCTCCCTGCCCAACATGCGCTTCTCCTACAGGAATCAGCTCCATTTCCCCTGAGAAACAGCCATCATTAGTTTCAGGGTTGATCAAACTGACATGTATCTAGTCAAACCCTGAGCAGTAGTTCTTGGCTTTGAAGTTAACTTTGGAGTTAAGTGTCTCAGCACTGAAGCTTGCTTTTACCAACCATACCAGTTGGCCCAGTAAGATACTACTTTTACCTACAACTTATGTCTACAAAACCGAAGTTAAACAAATCATAATGCATGATCCGTTATCACAGAATAATAGAATAATATGGGGTTGGAAGGGACCTTTGGAGATCATCTAGGCCAAGCCCCCTGCCAAAACAGGACCTCCTAGAGCAGGCTGCACAGGAACTTGACCAGGCAGGTTATGCTAAGCATCACCTAGAACAAAGCAAGGACTGAATAGCGTAACTGGAACCTGGCTTTTCTCCTGCAGTCCCTGTTTGGCAGCACCTTGAAGCAGCTACTCTTTGACAATGATTTGGGGAACTTTGTGTTGAAGCTGGTCTTACATCCAATTGTAAATATGTAAGTTTGTCTACATAGAGAATTGGATACCAAGCGGGACAACTGATGACTCTCCATCAAAAATACTTCCACTGAAGCTAAGAAGAGTATTTCTCATTAATAACCATAACAGATCCAGCCCTGCACATGAGAGGAATCAAATCTAATTTCATAGTATCTGATTTATTTCAGGTCTCTCTCTGGGTTCAAAGCTATCACAGCAATTTATCTGGCCATACTACTTCCAAGGTTTGAGAGAAACCTCCAAAAAAGACAAAAACCTGTAAATGTCCTTTTGGACAGTTCTCTGTTACTCCTGCATCCTCCCTGCACACCATGGCAGGCAGAATCTTTAATCTACCATTATGTTGTGAACCTTCATACCAAAGGCAGCCAACTCAAACGCTGTGCTGGCCAAACACTCCTTGGAAATACTCTTGAGTGTGATGACAGGAAACATGGAGTTGGCTGTAATGGATAACGCTGAAGGATCATAACTCTTCCATACATACACACATATATACACACACACATGCATGCATATAAATATACACACAAAGATACTCTATCACTGATGCTCCAAAATAAATAGAGTGAAAGGACAAACTCGATAAGAGTTTGATTTAATGTTGTAAACATCAGCAGTTCCCTTCAGGGAGCCCTTTTCACACTTCAAACAACATTGTCTGAGAACCAAGCTCTTTGTAAACCGTGTCCTTTCCTTGGGTGGAAATTATGATCTGGCTCATGCTCTCTGGCACATAATAAATGCTCAGGGTCATGGTCACAATTTGTGGAGGTTCAATCCTGGCCAAAACTTTGTGATTCTTCACCGTAGGCAGGGACAGACTTCGGCATATCTGAAGTATCCGCTCCCCCTCTGCATGAGCAGTGCAGAAAAGCAAGAGCCACACTTGTACCCATGGACACAGGTGTCTAATTTAGGTGCCACAACCTCATTCTCCCGTATAGAGTCAATAAAGGGAGTGATACATACATTTAATTTAGATGTCCAAGTTGCCTTCAATGTCATAACTGGCTTCAGCACAGAGCTCTAAATCCCATTTACAGTGGCTTGGGAAATGTGTGACAGAGCAAACAAGTTCACGGCATGCCTTCCAAATCATAGACTAGCTTCCCAGCTGTTACACCTTCTCTTCATGCTCTCAGGATTGTTTTCTTTCCCTCTGATCTGAGCCTAGGGGTTGAATTTGGGGCTGCAGGACCCAGCTTGACCTGATGGGGAGTGCAGTATGATGCTGTACCTGGAAAAAACAGGTCCTCGGGTTTCTGCTTCTCGCCCTCAATCACTGCAGCCTGAGCAACTGCTCTAAACAGGATGTGGGTTCTGACATGGCAATGTATTTAATAAACTTAATTGCTGTCATTAATATGAGCTAGGGAAACATTAAAGTGTATGAAGCTGCAGCAAAATTACCCCACTCTTTTGTTACCTTCATTTTCCACATCCTTTTCAAAAAGTCACAGTAGAACTACTAAGTAGAACATTGCACCTTTGCAACACACCATAAACAGTGCAAACCTCAGTGAAAGATAGGCTATAAAATAAATAACTTTTCCAATGGAAAGCATAAGTCACCTGTATATTAAACTGGAGAAATCCGTATAAATGAACAGATTGTACAGGCTGGGGTGCAATCACTATACCAACAAGTCTTACATATTGTACTGTTTCAACCACCATACTTCACTGCAATTATTAGCCTCCTTTTCTGCCAACTCCAAGTTTAACATACCGTCCCCCTGCCAAGGCCATTTGATTATAAATAGCAAAACATCACGTAAATGCAGGCATGTGGGGAGCAGATACAGCCCAGAAAAGAGGGCCATTGGGAAGAAGTATTTACTTTTTTTAGGGTCTGATCCTGTACAAACATTTAGTCATGCGAATAGCTGGCTATTCTTGAGCAGTTTCCCGAAATTCAAAGAGATTATTAATCTTAAAGGCATGAATGTGGTATCTTGCAAGATCCAGTTCTTGCAAGCCTTGTTTGGAAATTTTTATTAAAACAATGGTAATTAAAATGGGAGGTGTGTTCTGGAATCAGTTCGTTCTTCACAAATGTTATATATTGAACTGTATATATATTGAATTGTTATATATTTTATATATTGAAACAACAAAAATCTTATGGTCAGGTAGCTGTCTCATGTACATTTAACTATTTTTATCAGAATCAGATAATAGTGTATGTGTTAAGTATTCACAAGATTTCTTCCTAATTTCTTCCTAATTTTACTGCAGGAAAAGAGAGGAAGAAAAAGATAAAGCTAGAAGAAAATCATAGAATCACAGAATGGTTAGAGTTGGAAGGGACCTTAGAGATCATCGAGTTCCAACCCACCTGCCACGGGCAGGGACACCTCCAACTAGACCAGCTTGCTCAAAGCCCCATCCAGCCTGGCCTTGAACACCTCCAGGGATGGGGCAGCCACAACTTCTCTGGGCAACCTGTTCCAGTGCCTCACCACCCTCACAGGAAATAATTTCTTCCAAATATCCAATCTAAATTTACCCTCTTTTGTGAGAGAGAAGAACTCAACCCTGGACTTGTTGGAAACTTAAACATGTTCAGGCTGAATGAAGGACACCATTGAGAGGAAGCACAGAGTTCTCCTCCTCCTCAAATGAAAAGGTCTTCTTCTCCTTCAAAGAGGAGGGGAGGATGCCATTGCAACAGAAATAATAGCTAGAATGAGAAAGAAGCAGTGAAATCCTCATTATTTCCTGGTGCAAGCAATCTGGGTGGAAAATGTTCCTTGAACAATGGCTTGGCAAAAGGAGAGCCTAGACCTAACTCTGAAATAACAGATAATATCTGAGTGAGTAGCCTTGATTGTCTGAAAAGGCATTGTAGTAGCATTTATGACTACAGGATCCAAACTCTCCAAAAAATCACTGCACCACTCTCCAGAGAGGTCCATAACTGCAACACTTATGTTACAGGAAGCTCTTCAGAGCAAGGAGGAATGAGAAATTGGGTTTTGCCCAAGAGCTCACTGGGGAGGACAAAGGCAGATATGAAGCCGTATCTTTGGAAACCTCCATTCTTTGCTTTCACTGTCCTTCTGCCCTTTAATCCAATTGCTTGTACCGTCTCTACATCAACGGGAGGTGAATTTGGGATGGGATACAGAAAGATGGTGAATATTTTAACCCTCCTTATTGCAGCGCCATTTGCATGTCTGACATCTTGAAGGCTGACCCAGAGCCATGCTTTACGTAGTTGGGAGGTAGCCCTGCACATGAACCACGGCCTAGTAGAAGACCCCCCCCAGAAATGGGGACAGCTGGTTTTTTGGGGGTTGTTTTTAAATGGAAGAAAGGTTGGATTCTGTAGAAAATAAAAAAAAAAAATTATGGAGCAGTCTGTGAATTTCCATTGTCCCCTGGCCATGACATGCAACAGGAAAAAAAGGAAGGAAAAAAAAAAAAAAAAGATTGAAACCCCTTTTTATCATTTTGTTCCTTTAGGAGGGCCCAGAAGCTGTGTGTCTTGCAAATGCCACGTTCCTTTGTTGCACTCCAGCAACCAACACAGATGTAGCAGGGCCAAGAGCTGGATGCTTATGTTTTGTGTATCTTGGATGTAAGGCTTTGGAAAATCTGTCTCTGAGTAATACAAATGATCACCTCATTCTCTGCTGGGAGTTGCATTCCCATTGTTTATTCTGTACTTCTCATACTGACTTTTGTAACTTTTTTAATTTCCTGAGGCTCAGGTCAGTATCACTTAATGTTTTTCTTTTTTTTCTGTCATCTCAAAAAAGCTGGATTTCATTTCCCAAATTTCTTTTTTTTTTTTT
>VZRU01004761.1:108375-194139 GCA_013398155.1 Pedionomus torquatus
TTTTTTTTTTTTTTTTTTATTCCACACAAACAATACAGTTACTGATGGGACACTGCAAAAAGGGCAGGCCCAGCTCTTGACACCTCCCCACCTCTGAATTGATGCCAGCCACTGATGCAGCTAAAAACCATCTGTAAAATGTACCTCATTGGCATTGGCATGAAGGATTAAAAGCGAGAACCATGCTTTGCCCAATGCCTTCTGCATGGCATACCTCTCCTAAAACTTTTTAATTGTAAAGGCTGATACTCAATTGTATCTTCAGCCTGATCTGTAATCCCAGTGACTGACAATCTGCAGTCAGACATGAGTGCATATTATGAAGAAATCAGTGCCATTTCACTCTATCTCTACCACTTAGGTAGTCATAACTTCCTGAACGCCTTCATGAGTGCCAAACTGTTGATTAATGATGGGAGTAATTCATCAGCCTCTGTATTGGTAACACTTTATCATCAAGTACAGCAGAATGGTGAAAAAAAGACTTACTTTCCATCTAGTCCCAGGATTAAGAGCAGCAGTGAGATGAGACAAACCAGTGAGAGTCAGAGAAAGGAGAATAAAACCCTTGAAGCCAAACTGAAGTATTTTTTCCCAGAGCTTTAGCTGTAAATTTATCCCTTTAGCCTCTCCATATGAGGATAGGCTGAGGGAACTGGGCATGTTTAGTTTGGAGAAGAGGTGGCTGAGGGGAGACCTCATTGCCTTCTACAACGACCTGAAAGAAGGTTGTAGAGAGGTGGGTGTTGACTTTTTCTCCCAAGTGAATAATGACAGAACCAGAGGAAATGGCCTGAAGTTGTGGTAGGAGAGGTTTACACTGGATATTAGGAAGAATTTCTTTACTGAAAGGGTGGTCAGGCACTGGAACAGCCTGCCCAGGGAGGTGGTGGAGTCACCATCCCTGGAGTATTTAAGAAATGTGTAGATGTGGCACTTCAGGGCATGCTCTAGTGGTTGAGACTGTAGGGTGTGGGTTGTGGTTTTGTGTATGGTTGGACGTGGTGATCACAGAGATCCTTTCCAACTGTGATGATTCTGTGGATTCTCTATGATTCTGTGAAATTTTACTCTGGTTTGAAATTTAACACAATTTTAAGATGGCTTCCAGCTGGCTACCAGCTCTGACTCCTCAGAGCTAGAAAGGTCAAGGAGTATGTCCAAAACCCATGTCTGCTGAGGAAGCAGAGGTGACCAAAGCCCCACTCATAAAGATGAGAGGAATGCAGACTCCTCCTTGGAATGAATGTCCCCAGCTCCCAGCAGAAAGCAGTGCTATCTTAAAACTCACTGACAACTTTTATGCCTGTGTTTTTCTTATCATGTGTTCTATACTGAACTACACTATTTGAGGCTGACCCCTGGACCCAAATGGCATCAGCAGGACAGTTTTGTCCTTGGCTTTTCTGAGGGGCTTTGGATGCTAAGGAAAACCCTCTGTTCCCCTGCAAATGTACAACCCAATGCTCTCATCCAGCCAGTGCTCCAGAAACTGTGAAAGGAAATGACATTTGTGGTAATTGTGGTAGCATAAAAACAGAGTCTAATGCACACCCAGGGTGAAAATATCATGCCATTGACTCCTTTCTGCTGCAGCTATTACAATAACCAAAATAATACCTTGCTTCATATGTAATGATCCTTGCCCTAAAAGCCTTACATCCAAAGCCCATTTTTTCTGCAGCTGGTAGTGAGGTGTGATGCACAGTCACTCAGGGCTGGTCAAGAGTCCAGGAGCCACTCTTGTTTCACCTACTTAATCCTCGGGTAACGTTGGTGAAGTCATCCATGTGCAAAGGCACTATCGAATTTAAACCACTTAACAGACATCTAAATTATGAAAATAGGCAGACCAGGTACTTTTCCATAGTCACTGCAGAGAGACAGCATTGCTACAGCCAACTCAGACTCAGCTTATCCCTCTCTAGGGTCTCCTATCTCTTCCATTCAGCAAGACAGGGTAAACAGCATGTGAAACCAGCTCCTTACTGCAAGCAAGAGGTGGACTATCATCTGTAGAGCACAGATTAGGACCTCCAACATCATGTGATGCTCTTAAGTGCTTTGGTATTACCTTGGCAAGGGCCTCATCAGCAGGCTGATATCCAGCTTTCTGCACACCTGCAGAATTTGACCGTTGGCTCGCAAATATGATTTCTGGGTTCAATCATTTTGACATATCCTACTGCTGCACTACGGTCAACATACAGAATTCAGCATTTCACTATATCCTTATACAGATACTCAACAAGTTGGTACATGAGATAAAAGTCCATCACGGTTTTCTAGGAAAATCTGGAAGTCTAAGGTGGGGGTTGTAAGAATTAGAGCACAGAGTAGTTTAGTAGAGGTTAATATACAATGTGACAAAAAACACTTCCATCCATGAATGTTAAATGATGATCTCTGCCCTGCGGGTTTCACGCAGCATCAACTGTTGCTTACCAAGGGTGCCGTGCTGCTTGCTCACAGGTGTATCTTTTGTTAGGGTCCTTCTCCATCAAATTCCGAATGAAGTCTTTAGCTATAAAACGATAAAAGAGAGAATAATTTAAAGCTATAGGGCTGATGCCCAGTACAGCCAACAGCATTGACCGGGTTATCAAGCATGATCTGGCCACAGTACCAGAAAATGGCCCTGGGACATTTGTCATTTATTAGTATAGATATAACCAAAGGGACTTGGGACTAAGCCCAAGCTATTTACTTTGGCAGATAAATGCTGAAGGCTCTACTCCTGCAGGTATGTAGGAGTGGGATGGATAATTCAGAGTTCAAGCCTGCCAGGTCTCAGGTCTCTGGTCAGCCAAGTGCCTCTGATCATCTTACTGGTCTGAATATGGCCACATCTGTTGGAGATGCTTGTGAAGTGAGTGGAAAAGGCAAGGAGGAGGTCAGATGTCACAGAAAGAGGAGCTTCTCATTGCTTCTCACTCCAAGCAATCACACAAATGGTCAGCTGTGAGGACATATTGTGTACTTAAAAACAAGTTACCAAGGAAAATGGGATCCCTTGGGCATGCAGTAGTGTGTTTTTAATCAACACTATAATGGAAGGAAGGGAAATCACAGCATGGCACGCATCCAGTAGTTTCAAGAGAAAGTAGCTGAAGGAACTACAGCAAAGAAACCTTCGTGCTGATTTAGGTGATTTGCTTTCCCCCTAAAATGCAAAGGGATCTGCCAGCAGACCTTCATATTTTCTCAAAAACCCCTTGTGGGCTTAAAAAACCTTCTCATCACATATATTTTTAAGCAACCCATCACAATGGTATCTGGATTGCAGATGTAAGCAGTGTGAAATGTTCTATGAGGAGATAACAGGATATATAATCATCTTTAAAATAAAACACTTTTTTTTATATCTCCCGTGCCTTAATCAGGAGAAATAATGAATCAGAAAACTGCACTTCTGTCAGATAAGATGTTCCTAAAATTAATTTCTCCTCCTGTGTGAAACAATGGATGTTCCCCCAGGTCGGATGGAGCAAGGACACTGAGCTTTTGTGACCTTTTGGAGAGCACACAGCACGTCAGTAGCACAGGCAGGGTGCAATGCTGAACATGTCCCTGCTGTCAGCTGTAGGCACTGATGCTGGCAGACCATGAGCCGTGCTGGAGCTGTAAGCCTTTAGGCACATTTGCCTCCTGTAACAAGGTTGTATATCTGCCACTCTGCCAGACCAATGAGAGCTATGGATTCATAGCAACATGGAATCATAGTATGGTTTAGGTTGGGAGGGACCTTAAGGACCATAGAGTTCCAAACCCCCTGCCATGGGAGGGACACGTCCCACTAGAGCAGGTTGTTCAAAGCCCCATCCAACCTGGCCTTGACCATATCCTGGGAAGGAAATTAGCTGCCTTTGACACTGGGTGCAGAACTGGGTGAGCATATGGGCAGCTATCTGGATCCAACCATGTGGACAGTACTCCCAGTTTCTGAATCTGCTTACCCGTGTTGCTTGGAAGCCATTAATTAGGTTTGTCTTTGCTGTACACACTGCAGCCTCATTTAGGACCTCAGTAGAGTTTTAGTAACAGAGCTCAACTAGTTTGCCGCCTTATTATTAGTGACACATCAAACATCTGCATTTTATTTGAATATGATGAAGTTAAACTGATTTGTCTTTCTGGGACCGTCTTCTGCTGCTGTCTTCATCTTCTGTCTTACAGTTTAGCACTTTGTGTATGACTGGATAAATTGGTATTTAATTTTCTCTCCTGCAGAAATAGCCTCCTGTCATTTGAGCTAAAATAAATGCACATTCCCTGTGGTTTTCAGTTGCAAAGAGCTCTACCCATGATGGAGGGTGCATTCACACATCCAGCAAAAGTTATCTGCAACAGGCAGGCATACAGGCATGGTTGTTGCAATTAAATGAGCAGTAGCTTCTTACCAGACTCGGAGATGTCATCCCAATATGGAGAATCAAACTCATACTCTGCTTTAAGTATCTGCTCGAAGAGTTTGGAGTCATTTTCATCATAGAAAGGCGGATACCCGCAGAGCCTAGCAGAGAACAAGAAGAGACACGTGACCCTCAAAAACCTGTCTCAGACAAGACAGTGAGAAAGAGGGAGAGAGAAGGAGAAACTCTTGTTTAAGACTTGCCCCAATAAGTTTTCCAGCAGGCAAGCACTGCCATGAGAGAAGTCTGTTCAGGGACAGGGACATGTAAACTCACCTCTGCAGATTTGCATCATCCTGGACAAAGAGGAATTCTGCATGGAAACCTGGTGCTGTTGATCTTACACTGACTCAGGCGAATATCCTGGCCTCCCTCTGCATGCTTTTGGGTGTTTAGCCAGAGGAATAGTTTAATTACACCACCATGAGCCCTTCCATCCTCTCCTATACATGTGTAAGATGAGCTTCCATGGGCTACCCCCTACATCTACAGAGCACCGGTCCTTCTCATCCCTCAGCACAACCATTGGCCATCTTAGAGTCTTCTCCATGCTGGTTTCACTGTGCTGGTTGTCCTTCTGGACTGTTCCCACTCAACACCTCACACAAGCCACTTACATCAGCATTACCCTCACACAGATGATGGAGAGGCGGTGCAGCGACTCTGCAGATGTAGGCACAGCAGAGCCCTGGGAACCAGGGACACATGGGGCTTTGAGCAACCTGGTCTAGTGGGAGGTGTCCCTGCCCATGGCAGGGGGGTTGGAACTCGATGATCTTTAAGGTGCCTTCCAACTCAAACCATTCTATGATTCTATGAGAGGTGACAACACCTATCCAGCCACCCACATGGCATCAGGACGGGCTTTGAGCACAGCTTGTGGTCTCTATATTGTGCAAGAGATTGTAGCTACATAGGAAGGTTTGATGTACAATTGAAGAGCCACTGGCTACCCTCATGGATCTCTACTTCAGCACAAACGGGGAGGAAGAGCTGATGCAAAGCAGGACAAGGAGGCCCACAGAGCTACCAGACAGAGGGCACACAGAGAGCCTCACCCTTTCTCACTTCTGCAAGGGATTTTGCTGCCCACATCAAATTGCCTGCCTTGCCTCAGGCTAACAAGAGTCTTGTCCTGGTTTTCAGCATTTACAGTCAGACTTCTCAGAAAATCTAGCTGCAGGACAAGCAGGTCATTGAACATCATTTGCCTAGTTTGAACTAAACCACTCGGGGTACACCCTGCTAACCCTGCAGACAGAAGGACAGTCACTCTGCTGAGGCAGGGCTCCTCCAGCCCTACAGATACTGGGCATGGGAAAAAATACATCTGGCTCTGCATTAAGCAAATGCAGTGATAAAATTCATGTATCAGAGATCCCTAATGTCCAGCTGATGCTGCACGCAGTAGCCTGTTCCTCTCCGTGCAGACATGCCAGCAAAGGTGCCCCTTCCTCAAGTTTTGATACCAAGGTTGCAAAGTGTCAGATTTACCTCTGAAGCTGGTCCAAGGTTTTAGCAAACCCATCCTGCTCACAGTTGAACAGGCCTTTCTGCCTCTATGTCTCTCTCTAGAGGTGCCCCTCTCTTTTTTTTTTTTATTTTTTTAATCTCTTATCTCTAGTCTATGTTGTGAATTAATCTTTCACATACTCTGCTGGTATTGAAATTATGTTTTTCCAACAGTTCTCTTAAACCCCGACTCAATCAGTCTCAATAAAGCATTTAATTGGAGAGAGACAGTCATTATAAACAGGCTGAAGATCTAGCTTGAAACGCCACACTGCAGCAACCACAGAGCAAGGGTGGGTGGAAACGGTAAGAAGTGAAATACTCAAGTTATTTATAACTCGCAGCCAGCCGGCTGCCCTGGAGGTTATTTGAACCAACTCAACACGTGAGGGTGAAGGGAGCAATGTTTTGTTAGCTCTGACGAGCCAGTGTGCTTGATAAATAATTGAAATGCTGAGTGAGATGTTGATCTGCATCAGATTCATATTAACCTGGAAGAACTCTACTGAAATTTGCAGCCTTATCATGAATCCATGGTGGTTCAGGTGAAGCAGAAATCTCTATCTCCCGAAGCTGATGAGCCGGTCCTCATTTGTGTCCCACTGGATGACTGCCATTACCAAAAGCAAGTAAGATAACCTCATGCCAGACAAGCCTTAACATTCAGAGCAGGACTGCCTGTCTACTTAACAGGCATGTGCTTGTGTATGGGGCTCGATGCAGCTACTACTATGGGATTCTTTAGCCTGGAGAAGAGAAGGCTGAGGAGAGACCTTATTCATGCTTATAAGTATCTGAAGGGTGAGCTGAAGGAGAATGGGGTCGCCTCTTTCCCAGTGAGAGGATGAGGAGCAATGGGCACAAGCTGGAACACAGGAAGATCCATTCACATATGAGAAAAAACTGCTTTAGGGTGAGGGTGCCAGAGCCCTGGAACAGGCTGCCCAGGGAGGGTGTGGAGTCTCCTTCTCTGGAGACCTTCAAGCCCTGCCTGGGTGCAGTCCTGAGAGATGCGCTCTGGGCAATCCTGCTTTACCAGGGGAGTTGGACTAGATGATCTGTAGAGGTCCCTTCCAACTCTGACAATTCTGTGATTCCATGAAATCCAGTAGCAGACGTGGTGTATAAGAAGGGCCATTAAAAGCAATTAAGAGCAATTTAAATGAACAACCAAAAGCCACTATGCACCTGGATAAATGAAGGAAAAACATCTGGTAACCTAATGCAGAAACTTGGATCCACAAGGGCATCCCGCTCTACAGATATCTATGAAGAGCATTGATATAACTGGCTTTAGTGTAATAAATATCAGCACTCAGGTCCCACAGTTTTTGGGAGGTGTTGGAGGGGGGTAGGAATGCACACAAACTGATTTTCACCTTCCTCCTCTTCGGTCGCAACCCCCAAGATTTCGGATGCTTTCCTGGGGGGTTTGGCAAGACTGTAGTTGACAGCACCGGCATCACAGCTGTTGGGATGGCCTCTGGGATAGAGACGTCCAGGCTGGAGGAAAATTACTCCTCTAAAGGGACCATTGCTCTGTCCCTCTTCCCTGGGGAACTCAAGGGGCTCTGGAAAAGAAGCCTGACAGCCAAAAAACAAAACCAAACTGCTCCGACAAAGCATTTTCTTTCAGGTGAGCAGACAGCTCTGCACATGCCGAGGCACTGGCAGGCTGCTCCACAGAGAGAAATAACTCTCTTAAAATGTGCACTGTACTAATTACCTTGGCAAAGGTACAAGAGCACAAGTTAGGGCTGATGTGATTTATACATGTTTGTAGCACCAAAAGGCAGGAGCAAACTGCCAAGCACCACAGAGCTGAAGGGCTATAACCTTACGAGGGAAGCGGGGGGCAGAGCAGAGAGAACCCCAGCAAGAACCACAGCCTCTCCAGAGCCTTTCAATCTCTTTCCTACACAATTCCAGCTCTTCTACTGCTCCTCTGCATGGCTTAAGTATCTACACATCTGGGGTATCCACCTCTGTGTCTGGGGGGTCACTGCAGGGGTAGACACTGGGAGGGCTGATGCACAAGGAGAGCCAGCATCAAGCAGGAGAATATGAGCACTGCTGGGATCTGGGCACACAGCAGAAAACAGTCTTTTTTGGCACTGATTTTCCCTTGCTAGTGAGGGCTTGAGATGTGTTAGTTGCTTTTCCAGTCTATGGGCAGGACATCCCTCCAAACCAGCCTCCTGCCTGACAGAAGGCTGAGTGCAGGGCAAGGACTGGTCCTGGCTCAGCCAGGAATGGTTATGAACCTCCTGCAAAGGGGGACCCAAAGATGTTCCTTCAGGAGGTAAATGACTGAGGATCTGTCATAGAAAGCATGTGAGAAGACAGAAAGCTGCTTAGGTCAGAGGAGGTGGTGTGCGGGAGGGGAACAGCAGGGCATCCTGGCACAAAGAAGGGGAGGGAGCCAAAATAGAAGCTGCTTTGCTGTCCTTTCCCTTAAACTCAGAGTTTAGGAAGACACTGGCTTTGCAGTAAGGAATGGAAAAGCCCCATTAAATTACCGTAACATGAAAATTCTGGCTGGAGGAAATCTTGCTGGACTTCCAGCAACTGGGCCACCATCCAAAGTCCATAATAAGTTTTTATTTAATTCTTACAGATTCAAAATCCCACTGACTTAATTTCCATCTGCTGGGACATTTCTGTGTGAAAAAAATGACCTCACTATCAGAGGTTCTGCTGCCTTTCTTTAGATATGCAGAAATACAAAAATAACCTCTGTCTTCAATGTGAAAAAATCCTGCATTGTCCTGGGGGAGCTCCAGGCAGCTATTAGTTGTCATCATTTTCTTGCAGTTTTCACCAAATAAAAGCTTTTCAAAACTATTTAGCAACCTTATCACATCAGCAACATATTTTCCCTTAACCTCCTATTCCCTGTCTTGCCTTAAAAAGAATGGGACGAAGATGAGAAAAACACAGGTGAATGTACAAAAGAAAGATATTGCTAGAGGTCATTTCTAGAAGCCATCAGGAGAGCACAAAAGGAAAACCAGGAACATCTTCTCCTCACCAGACAGAGAAGCAAAACCCATGCAAGCTCCCCCTACATATTGAGGGTGATATTAAAAGGCTAAATAACCCATTTGCTTGATCAGTGTACAACCTGCAACACGAGAGACACTGGGGTTAGTTTTACAAACAATTTTATAGTGAGATTAGAGCAAAGAATTCAGGAAGTGCTCAAGGACTTGAGATGTATGGTGTGGGAAGCAATCCAAGTGCTATTTATAGAAATAAACACATGTATTTATTCTTCTTCTGGGAATAGACCCTCATACTGGCTGACACTGGTGCCCTCCTGAAACTGTGGACAAGGACATATTAGCATGGGGAATAAAAAATAAAGAAGAAAGCAACAAGGAACGATCATTTGGGGCTGTTTTCCCAGTGTTTATCTGTGTTATTCCAAGCAATCCAGCATGCCATGTACATTTTGCCTCCACTAATTCTCCTTCTAGTACCAACCATGAAAGTCGTTCCCCACTTTCTTGCTTAGGCTTGTGTGTGATGCTCAGCAGGCAAGATGGCTGACCAGCTTTTCCCAGGATGTGGCTCCAGGACAGTGGTGGAAACTTCTTCTGGAATATTATACTTCATACTGTCCCTGTTTAATCCTTCCCTACAAACATCCTTGATGATTTCATGCACACCTACTTGAAAATCAAAAGCAACTCAGCAGCAAAGTAGTACAGGAAAGAGAATTACCCAACATTTATCTCCCGATATGTCTTTTTTTTATATATATAACAGTAACAAATCAGTAATTCTCTTGTCCTACCAATGAACAGAATAAGAAGAAAACTCAGGGCAAAATATGTTCATCCCCATGCAGATGAGACAAGAGGTGTCAAGCATGAATAACCAGGGGTTGAGGCAGAGCATTCTGTGGCTGTCAGTGCTTTTCCAGCTCTGGAACCTGATTTTCTATGCTTTGCAAAAGTGAGCTACATCTTCTTTATATTGGGTGTGCATGTGATCAGTATTTTAGCTCCCCAAAACTTTTGCAAGACCTTACGTCACCCAGACAGGTTCAAAATCCAGGTTCTGGGAACCCAGTTACCTCTTGCTCTTCTTACGTTTTCTGTTTTTAAGCTTAGCTCATATCAAAACTACCTTGTGATGAGTAGAAAGCTGAGCTCAACAGCGAGTCTGTTTCAAATTGAGAAATGTTGCAACTGGAATAACAGGAAATTTCAGGCTGCTAAAATTAGTTCGTGTGAATAATGACTTCTCATGCAAAACAGGTTTTGATAAAAACTCCGCTGGTGCAGCCTCTACAATCTGGCTGTCATTAACGAGAAACATTAGAGACTGGCATTGAAACAAAGGTAGTCTTTCCTAAGACATCCTTCACCGTGCATATCACAGAAACAAATATTAGTCGAGAGCGTTGGTGCCACAGGAACAGTTTGTTCTTCCAGTGTCATAAACTGAAGGCTCTCATGTGAGACTGAGCTTGTGTCTGCAGGCACTCAAACCGCTTATAGTAATAATAGCTCAAAGCATCCTTAATTTATGCCTGGCTTCTGTGTTGGATTCCCCAGAGTTTCCATCTTCTTAAATGACAACAGTCTGATCAGAGTGGCTGTGAGGATTCATGGGAGAGGTGGGGAGGTGATGCAGGATGGTGTGCTTGGATCACCCTGTGCATAAATATGTCTCTGACTGGTTTGGGTATGCACAAGTAGCTCCAACTGTGCTGGTCGCAGAGCTGGAAATGGTGTATCTGGACAGATGTGGGGATACATTGGATTTAATAAGTCCTGCTTGGGGAGGGATTAACTACCAGCATAGCACCAGGCTGGCTATGCTGCTGGTGTTTGTGGCATCTCAGCACCAGCTTTGCCACCTCTGGTGTCGTGGCACTGCTGAGATAGCAATACTAGATGATAAACCTGTGTCCATCACTGGTGGTATCAAACACCACAGCAGGGCTACTTCCTTCCAGCTTAGGGAAGGATCCCTCTTCTTCTCTGTCTTTACCATACCCCTGATATCCATCTTACAAGGCCATGTCTGCAATTTCTGGCTATTCCTGGAAGCCTGGGAGGTCTAGTTCAAGATTAGAGCATGTAAGATGTGGGCTGAGCTTCTAAGCTCCCATTGCAGTAAACAGAGGTGGAGTCAACAGAGACAGTGGACCGACACAAATGTACCATGAAGCAGATGAACCATACTGCCAAGGTTGAGAGCAGAGCAGGGTGTGATTCAGTAGCCTTAGCATGGGCATCTGGTGCTATTTAACACAGTCCACAGTCTCCCACTTGGCCTCCATCTGCCACCCCAGAAGACAGATCTCTACAGTGATTTAAACTTGCCAAATCCATGTGGCTGTCCTGGATACCCCAGCATGGCACTAAACACATACGTTTAGGCAACTGAATGGCACATCCTGCTGGAATGACTGCTCGCTTCAACCCAGGCTGGGTTGAGGTGTCCACATGTAGAGCCCAGTGCCACTGGAGAAGCTGCCAAGTGCATAGGACCCTTGTTTCCAACTGGCAGATATGCCATGGGTGGCTGGACTGTCCTGAAACCACATCTCAAGACTAGATGACTGAAACAGCACTAAGCACGTTAGGGTAACCAGTGAGCCCTGGAGTGATGCTGACTGTAACAGGAGCTGAAGGATGTAGCTCACATGTAAAAGTCTTCAAGGAGGTGGTTTGATCTCAAGACCAAATCCCACCCAAGCAGTAGCAGTCTGGCAAACACATTACCACACTCTACAGATACACATTACTGCCATTCATTTTGACTGTAAATAATACAAATCATGTCCTTATTACATGAAGCACAGAAACCCTGAAAAGGTTTTCTTGTCCTTCAAACATTAATTCCTAGGGACTCATTCTTACGAATTAAGCCTTTAGGGTTGGGAATTCCCCATTCAGCAAATGAGGTATTTAGATTTGAGGAGTGAGTATACCTTTCTTGACAAGCCCAGCGCATGCTGATTTGGAAAACAGAGCAGGAAATGACAGAGCTGAACCTTGTAGAAAGAGCAGCCTTGCTCAGAAAGGTGTGGGATGGAGGTTTATGAATGAGATTGAAACCTTTCACCCATCAAAGATATGTTCATTAACTGAGTGGTGGAGGACACATTGCTCATCCATATTACTCAACAAGACACATAAAAGCAACAAGTGAAATAATGACAAGTCTGCCAGCCAAAAAGACTTTGGGTGCATGAGCCATTGTTGAATGGGACTGAAAACTTGGAGGAAAGCAGAGCCAAGCTTATTTCCAGGCAATCAGGATGCAGCAGTTCACCCCTCCTGTGGGCTCCCAGATGGACACAGATTTTCGTAGTGGTACTTGACAATATAATAAACCTAGGCAGTGGTCAAGCCTAGAAGTGAGGCAACATACTGCTGTCTTCCACCTGCATCCTCCTTCCTTTTGCTCTCTGAAGCTAATACTCAGAAAAGTACTGTGAAAGCAATAGAAAAGACTCTACCTGGGTGGCAAGGACCAAAAACATAAAAAAAGCCCTAACTTCTTGGCCTTCCATGCCCAGGTTTGCTTATGGAAGATGGCACGTTTGGGTCAGCACACACCCTCTTCATCTATAAGAGCACTGGGGAATGAAGTGTGGAGCAGCCTCCAAAGTGTTTTGGCATGTCTGCCACCTTCATGTCAGTGCTGCAGCATGTTCTACTGAGCTTTGCCACAAAACCAGAATCAGCATTCTCGATTTCTGCTTTGTTATGCAAATTTTTTTTGCATCCTGTTATTGATGGTTGCTCCAAGATGAATCCACCCCCCTGCAAACTTTTTGTACTCCACAAGTTTTCAGATATTCATGTAGATTGGAGAGGCATTCATAAAGCTGATGTTTTCAGACACGACTTCGTTTTAAATAAATAAACATACATGCAAACAGTAAAGCCTCTCTATACTATCTTAATATTAAAGAAAACCTATTTTGGGTAGCATATAACATGCTCAAGACTAAATGAAATTGTAACAAATGAACATCGCACAGAATGGCTAATACAGCAATGAGGTGTCTCCTGGTAAAAATAGTTCTATTACACCATCAAAAAGTTATTCATGTTGACAAGCCATGAAATGTTTGCATAAGGAGAGAGGAAAGAAAGTAGGAATGCTTTAATGCTGTGCCTCATTGGAGCTGCTTTTTCCTTTGGCCTTGTATAACTGTGACAGTTGTGTAAAGAGCAGAAGCAAATAAATGAAAAAGCACTGGTAATGCTGGCATGAAAAGACATTTGTTTCTGCAGCAGTCAACACCTACACAGCAACTCTGTGCTCTCTGGCACAAAAGGAACAGGCTTGTGGTGCTCCATGTGGTCATCCTGAATCACCCCATGGTGACAGCCTGACCTCCTCTCGCAGATCTGCATGAATAGCTCCTGCTTCAAAAGTCTGCCACACTGTGCAGAAGCCACCAAAGCAATTGTTATCTGAATGACAAACATGGACTCATGAACGTGAGCCCTGAGCATAGACCACCCTATTAAGACAGGTCCCTAAGCTCGAGGGAGTCTTCTTACAGTTTCACAGACAACAACTTCTGCATTTTCCTCTCAACCCAAGTATTAGCAGAGTTTTCATATGCTTGTGCACACAGAACTGCATACAGATGGCAGTGCCCAGAAATGTTAGACACCCTTTTTTTGATGGCAGGAATGATCCCTGGTGACCACAGTGGCCAGGACACCTCTCCAATCATAGAATTATAGAATGGTTAGAGTTGGAAGAGACCTTAAAGACCACCGAGTTCCAATGCCCTTGCCATGGGCAGGGACAGGCTTTGACCAGGTTGCTCAAAGCCCCATCCAGCCTGGCCTTGAACACCTCCAGGGATGGGGCATCCACAGTGTCTCTGGACAACCTATGCCAGCGTCTCACCACTCTCACAGTAAAGAATTTCTTTGTAATATCTCATCTAAAGTTTAAAACTGTTACACCTCCTCCTATTACTCTACTCCCTGAATCCTTTCAAGTGTTGTTGCTGGGACAGGAGTTGGCTTACCCGCTTCTGTGGCTCAAGCACTGAAGGTGCACCCACATTACCCACATCTAGAGTACCCCTCTTATGGAGACAAGCCTGGATATAAAGAAAAGCCTTTTCCCCATGAAGACAGTCAAGCAGTGGAACAGGTTGTCCACAGACCTTGTGCAGTCTGTCTTCAGAAGATTTCAAGTCCCAACATGTTAAAGCCCCAGGCAACCTTGTAAGGCCTCAAGGACAGGACATCCTGAAGCCCTTTCCGATCTAAATTATTCCAGTAAGCCTTTATGAAGAAGAGTGGAAGGTACTGAATGAGAACAGGCACTAAATTTCTGCAAATATATGAGTTCTGAGACCTATCCACCAGTTTGGGGAATGCACAGAAGTCCTGGTCCCATGGCTTTCTCAAACTACCAATCCCCACTCCTTTGAGCAGTAGTTAGCCCCACTAGAAAAGCAAATCTCAGCCATGAATGCAGAGGCTTAGTGGAAGAGTGACAGAACTGACAGGGCAGAAACCAGCTCACCCTTTCATATGGGATCTGATGTTGAAAAAAATGATCTCTCATTTTCAGTAAAATTTCAGTACTTTGTGTTATGTTTTGATGAAAATAATTCACTGCAGTACAGGAAAAGCTCTTCCCCCCTTATGTCCCTCTGCCCTCCCTCCCCCAGGAAACAAAAAGCCATTATAGTGATGGCTTGAGAGCGGTGGCACTTCAGGATACACCTGTGGGCATAATGCTGTGCTCTGTGGGCACGGCCAAATTTGTTTCTGGTCAAAGCCAATCTGAGTAAGGGAGGGAATGGGTTTATTAACGTCACAACCAGGATAAGCCCATACTATTACATACAATGTAATTCAGGTGGGAGCAAGGATTTTTTTCTTTTGAAGGGCCTTGGTTCATTTTCTACTCCTTCTGCCCAAATTCCAGTCATTATGTAACAGGGAGGTATCCAGGGTTTGTGTTATCCTGGGTCACAAGTGTCAGGGATTAACTCTTTTGGCCCAGACTAAGTAGATAATTATGTGGTGAAAGAGCATAGAATCATAGAATTGTCTAGGTTGGAAAGGACTTTTGAGATCATCTAGTCCAACAATCAACTTAACTGATAAAAAACAACAACCCATCACTAAATCATGTCACTACGCACAATGTTAACCTGTCTTTTAAGTACTACCATGGATGGTGCCTCAACCACCTCCCTGGGGAAGCCCATTCCAATGGTTGATAACCCTTTCAGTGTGAAAATTTTTCCTGATATCCAATCTGAACCTCCTCTGGCACAACTTGAGGCCTTTTCCTCTTGTCCTATTGCCTGTGATTTAGGAGAAGAAACCAACCCCTGCCTCCCTACAGCCTCCTTTCAGGGAGCTGCAGAGAGCAATAAGGTCTCCCCTCAGCCTCCTTTTCTCCAGGATGAACAACCCCAGCTCCCTCAGCCTCCCCTCATATGACTTATTCTCCTGCATGTTGCAGGTCTCAAACCTGCCTGAGATTGAAAACTCAACAGATACTCACAGGATGTATGCGATAACCCCGATGGACCAGCAATCCACAGCTTTGCTGTAGGGTTTTTGGGCCAGCACTTCAGGAGCTGAAAAAAAAGCACAAACAAGCACATGTTACCAAACATTTAAATGTGGCCAAGAGGTAGGACCCTGAAACCTGAAGCTCCCTGAGACCTTGTATTGTTGCCCTCTACATACAGTCCTTTCATGTGAAAATATCCTGATGGTTTTGAAGCTCATATTCTCACAAAGAAGGATGACACCTAAAGTGGGGCAAACTCCCTATTTTCAGACTCCAAGGGCAGAAAACAAAACCAAGGACTGAAATGGGCATGAGAGGCAGAAGGCCACCACCTCCCTGTCAAAGAAACTTTAGGAAACTTGAAGGAAAACGAGGCCAAGCTTCGCACCAATGTGGAGATGCACATTCACCCTGACAGCCTCACAGCTCCACCGCGTCGTGCTGCCAAACAGGGGATTTCAAGAGGTAACTCAGAAAGAGCAGGGTGGCAGGGAGGTGACAAGTTATGTCTGCAGGAGAGGAAGGAGAGCTGCCACCATACCTCACAACAGCTGCCTTCTGAATCCTGCTGGATGTCAGAGGGAGTCATTTGTCCTTCTGTCTCTGGGGGCACAGATGCCTCCGAAGGAGAAACAAAACAGCAGGAATTGGACACAAGCACAAAGGAACTGTGTCTTCTGCCTCTAGAGTTTTTAGTTACCATAGTCTGAATTTTGCTAGAAGTCAGAACTTGGCATTTATTGAAACTCTTTGTGGGTCTACTTTGCCATCTTACACCAGTGAGAGTTAAAAAAATGCATTTTTTTTGTTTGGGAGCCTGAAGTATTTTGTTTTCCCTGTTGGGACCTTTCAGTGCAAATGCTTAAACCCAAATTTTAAAACCCTGTGACTCTAATCTTTTTCATGTAAAGAAGCTTTTGCTTTTTTTTCCAAGCAAAATGTCCACAATAATGCAAGAAATCACTGCTTGTGGCATTCCTCAAGCAGACTTGACACACTGGGGTTTAAAAAGCACAGTATTTCCTCTGAACACGTTGGAGTTCAAATGCTGAAAAAAAAAACTCATGAAGGGGCAAGTTCCAGCAAAACTATTTCTCTGGGGTTACACCTTCCTCTGGTAGGAGCCTTATCAACATCAAAGCAGTTAGTTTCTCGAAGAAGAGTGAAAAACTTGTGAAGCACATAAATGGATTAGAACTTGAGCCTCACATTTGGTTGCTACATATGTTTTCCTGTAATTGTAAGGACTCTTCAAAGAGTTATCTTGTTAAGTTAGACAAGTCAACAAAACTAAGGTCAAAACTGCCAGCAAGGAAGGGAAAGGAAGCAATAATGAGAAACAGAAAAGATTTTTCTGGCGCTTGGGCATAAGAGTTTGTAGAAGGGACTCAAGGGAAGACAGCGCATGAGGCAGATGGGGATATCCATGTCGTATTTTCACAAGTAGCAGAATGATGGACAGGACCAAGTCACACTGGGGGAACACTGTAAAAAGGAAGAAAATCAAGGGGAATGTGGATAAATATAGATCTGGCAGCCAGATTATGAAGACATTTGAATATTGAGATACACCCCTGTCTGCAGCACACAGTAAATCCTACCCCAGTCTTCAAGTCATCCAGAAAACAGGGACCACTGCATGTAAAAGAAATTAAAATGATGGTTCTGCTCATATATTGTTAATCGTAGTACACTGTTGTAATGTGTGAATGCTCCAATACCCATCCACTTCATGGAAAAGGAAGCTTCTTTCCACCCTACCTAGCATGAATGGCTTCCTAACCTGGCCCTAGGTCCTTGTCAAAAACCTGCACTCCAAATTCCTGAGAAACTTCTGGCTCCTTCCAGGACATGGGCATGGTGCTATGTTAAGATAAAGGTTAAAATGTTCTTATTACAACAGAAAACAGAGCTATGGAAATATAGAAGGCATCTACAGTTGGCACCCAAAATATTAGTCCTCTCCTGATGGCTGGGGCAGGGTGTGCGTGTCAGCTTGGTGCTAGTCACTCTGGTGGGGGTGAATTTGAAGATAAACTTGGGATAAAAGAATGAAACACTGGAGAGTCATCATATTTGGCCTGCCACTGCCTCCCAAATAACCTGGCAAGCTGGGACAGTCTGGCAAATTTGCATTTCTCTTGTATAAAACAGCTGTTCCTCAAAGTTGCTCAAGACAACCTTCCCAGACAATGCTCATGTCCCTGAATCTGACTCTTTCCTTCCTGATTGATAAAAATTGGCTTCAAAGTTTTCCTCTAAAAGGAATTATTTTTAAAAATGTGCATAACATGGGGTTTGTGAGGCTCAATATACTTTTTTGTTCCATCCCTTGTGACTGAAATTTGTGACAAAATATATGGAAAAAGGGAGTTGATTTTCCCCTGTCCTCAGGTGACTAGATGTCCTCCAACTCTTCAGTCCTTCCAAATTCCCAACATTTTCTTCCCATAACTCTTCTGCCTTTGACTGTCTGTTCCTGTTTGCATAATTTTGAGACCGGTAAACATTTTAAATCTTACGTTCCCCCCAAAAAACATTATGCAAATGGCTTCTGTGCACCACGGATCCTCGTGAGCTCCTGACATTATACACATATGCCACATTAACATCACAGAAAACAAATCTGAGATGAGGGGATGTGAGCTATATAAAGATTCTCCCGCTTAAAACATCAAAGCCGAGCTGGGACATTTCTCTCTGTTTTAAAGGAGTGAAAAGCACTGATAACAGACAGCTCCTGCTGCAGATGGTGAATGCAAAGCAGGTAAGAACAGCACAGGATCAAGCCCAAAGCAAATGTGAGTCTATTACCTCCCCTTTTGGTAAACTTTAATGAAGGAAGGCAGGAGGTTTAAATAATTATCTTAAGGCCAAATGGCTACTTTTGATTTTTGTTCCAAAGAGCAGACATGCAACAGGAACAAGAGAGCATAGCTAAGTATCATCTGTCTCTGATATGTGCAAAAAAATGGAAATATTTAATGAGCAGAAAAACAAGTCAGAGGAGCTCTTAGAAGTGACGGTAGATCAGTGCCAAGAGGCAAGAGCAGGAGATGCAATGAAAAAAATCCAAGAGCTGACAGCACTAAGAGATCAACACAGACACGACTGAGGAGACAAAACAGCAGTAAGGAGAATGGGAAAGTCACAGCTCCCATTTGTAGCGCTGGGGAAATTCCAGCTGAGCTTCCAGTATCGCGCCTCCCCAGGGAATCACTGTGTGCACAAACACTACACAACAGTCAGCCAGAGAAAAGGGAGTCAATGAAGCAAGCTTGGACGCTTCCTCCACATCCAGGATCTGTGTTTCAGGCCAAAATGGCATTGCTACCAGCCGCATATGGCATGTAAAATATTGGGAAGTGGTCCCAGAGCCTCTTCCCACCTGCAGGTACATGAAAATGTGCTTCCCAGGGCACGCCGCTTCCAGGCTAAATGATCTGCTGTTTTACGGTTAGGGTTTTCTTTGTTTAGTTATGTTTTGTTTTAAACAAGAGAAAAAAAAAAAGATGAAAAGGCTTGTTTCAAATGGGGATTTTAAGAACAGGTACAGAACAAGAACATTTGGAAACCTTTCAGAGCGCTATGCCATAGTGCAGCTATGCTAATAAGCTCCCTAAAAATGCAGCTGCTGGATGCCAAAACAAGCAATCCATGTTCTCGCAAAGAGCTCAAGTGATGGGGATTGCTCTGATACTTTAAGCCTGTTGAACAAACTGTACAAGTCATGAGGGTGCTTGTTCTTCATACCAGCCTCCTGCTTAAACCCATTCTCCTTGATGGTGCTACTCCCAGCAGATTTTGCTGTCTCACAAGAACTCAGTCTAATGCAATTTTCTGTGGTTTGTATGGCTTCACACAAGCTGCCTGCCAGAAGGAACAAGGCATTTGAAGAAAGGATGGTGAGTTTGAGGATTCCCATAGGACTGACAAACCAGCAGGCTGCCGTAAGTGTGGGAAGAATAAAAAGTTCTAAATTGCGTCAAAATAACCAGGAACCTGCTTACACTGGGCAGGGACATAGCTCAGCCAGCCAAGCAAACTACTAGCCAGGACTTGTAGTTCAGCTGGTAACTATTTTAGTGATAGTTTTCATCATGTAGGAAGGTCCTTCAAGTAAAGAAGGGGAAATCTGAGCTGCACAGGTACAAGATGGCCATGAAATTTGAGTAACAAGCAAAGTTTGTAAGGGACACCAAAGGGAGATGGTGCCGGCCCCATTGCTTAGGACTCAAAGGTACCACCTCCAGAAGATGGACAGAGAGGAACAACCCTGCACCACTGATAAGGTGGTTGGATGCACAAAGGGCCAACCCAGCCTCTCAAGCCAAAGATGGTGGAAGAGCAGCTTGAGCTCCCCTGCCGCTGTACAAAGCATCTTCCTCATATTGCAAACAGGCTGAGAGACGTATGAAGCAGCTTCACCACAAGACCAGAGTCCCTCTTCCACTGACTCCTGGGATGAAAACAACTTCCTTCACTCTCACACAGTCCTCCAGGGTTTACCCTGTCCTGATTGGACAAAACTTTGCAGTTTGGTGCTGTTTCTGAAGGACTGCAGGGTTTTGGTGCCAGCTCTTTTTGGGCTCCTGATGTCCCCGTTTCGTGTTGCTGGGTCAGATTTAGATAAGCATCATAGAACACAACGCAGCTATAATCATACACAGGCAAACCCTCTTTCAGGATACAGCAAGGGAGCAAAGCGATCGCACTGCCACGAGCTTGTGCCTGCGCAAACCCTGGCGAGAGCAGCTCCCATGCTTTACTTTTAATTTGTTCCTCATGTTACTGCCTAAACAACTCCTGGGCTTGCTTTTTGCTTATAGGGCTTATTGAGTACTTTCAAACTTTTGATTCAAAAGATACTGAATAAGTCAAAATACAACAACGAAATCTATTGCTTACTTCAATGCCTTGTTTTTGCACAGGGCTAAGAGAAACACACAGCTGTGATATGATCTGAAATCGCTACTGGGTTTCTGATAGATCTGAAAGGTGTGAAATGACCTTTCATAAAAGCACTGCAGAGAATAAAGTGACTGAGGTGGGGTGTACAGAGACCAACCACACATCCAGGGTCCAGCCCAACCTCTATGACGGGGAAATACAAGAAAATTTTACTTGAAGTTGGGTTGGGACTCAGAGAAAGAATTTTAAATCTCAGAAGGATTAAGATATTAGCCAGCCACAATCACAGTTCATAATTCAGCATTTCTGCAAAAGGAGATCAGATTGCTGGTGACAGGCTTTGTAACATTTTTTCCAAACGTCTCAATGCTCATAAGCGTCTTGTGAGTCTAAGTCCCATCTGCAGAAGTGACCAAAGCTTTTGAGAGACTAACTCTCACAAAAAGAAAGTCAGTGAGACTCAGGTCCTAACAGCCAAAATCTGTTGTATGGCTGGAGTCACCCTTCTGGTGAGTGCCCAACTCGACATACCTCATGGGTGACTCACTTCCAGGCAGTTTTGAACACCTCCTTCATCAAAATCAAGTTCTTATAAACAGTCTCAAACCAAGCAGCCCCTGACAGATCACTAATGATTTATTCAGATCTTGCCCACCATCACAGACATCGCTCAGGGTTTTCAAAACACCACTTCTTCTCCAGTCTAGAGATGGGGTGGGATCCATACAAGCCAGTTCACATGCCTAATTTGCAATGAAAGGAGTCACAAAAGCTCCCTTATCTTACCCAATTTAGGAGCTATCTAAAAGTTGGGCATTTAGTCCCAGGTACGCTCCTTCCATATGAAATGGGGGAAAAGATAAGAGTCCTAAGCAGATAAGGAAATGGAAGACCTTTCCATTAGAAGAAGTTGTACTATCAGACCCTCTCTTCAGTAAGTAAACACGTAGATTTGCATCCTAACAAAAGTGCCTCAGCTAAGTCTAATTGTGTTAAATTATCCTAATCTTCACCTTTTCATCATGGGAACAAAATCTCTGGCAAAACTCCTGAAAGAATGAGATCTCTGAACTGTTTACAGGAACTTAACCTGTAAGGCAGAGCCTTAAAAGCTAATGTGCTAATGCACTACTGGTTGTGCACATTAGATATACTCTTAATTTGATAAGAAATAATTTGATTTTCAGAAAGAAAAGTGACATTTAAAACAAGTTTAATTGCAATTATGTCCTCCCTCAGTCGATGAATGTCTTAACCACACAAACAGGAATTTTGGGCACTAACTTTCTTGGAGCTGGAACTACAAATACCTAGATTAAAAACCGAAACACACAGAGTTGAATGTATATCATAATCAGGAAAATTAGACAGAAATGACAGCGGGCTTGCACATTTGCAAATACTTGGGAAAGGCAGCAGGTATGAGTTAAGATCAGGTCTGCTACCAAGCCAGAAGCTTGTCCAGTGGGATCTGACTGGGTCCACTTCCTGAGACAGAGAAGTACAAATAGTAGCAGATTTTAATGACATATTAACCACGTCCCTGGTTAATGACTTCTTAACCACGTCCCTGACTTCTTAACTACTTTTTTCTAGGAATTTAAAAGGGAAGTGCTTAAACTGACAATAATTAATTTCCCATAAAATCTTGGAAAATTGGATCTTTAAAGGAAAAACATAGAATCATAGAATGGTTAGAGTTGGAAGGGACCTTAAAGATCATTGAGTACCAACCCCCCTGCCATGGGCAGGGACACTTCCCACTAGAGTAGGTTGCTGAAAGCCCCATCCAGCCTGGCCTTAAACACTTCCAGGGATAGGGCATCCAAAACATCTCCAGGCGACCTATTCTAGTGCCTCACCAGAACATGCCATGAATTACACTGTAAGTGATGGACTCCAGAGTGTCACTTAAACGCTAGGAGTTGGAAGGACACTTCATGGCCAGCACTGTGGTCCATGTCTGCCTCAATCCACATGAGGACACGTATTCATGCAGTGTGGTTAGGAGGAAGGACTCTCACATTTATTTGAGGGCATTTTAGGCAGGTGCTGCAAATTAGGAATGATGCTGGAAGGCACAAAAGCTTTTGGATGCAAACAAAATTGGAGACCAGGTCTCTAGGACATGCAGAAGCCATGTCATCAGGTGTAACACTCACAGAGGCCCATTTGTTAGCATCACCACAGTGACTGACAACTAAATTTTCTGTGCTTGGAAAATGTTTTCTGGCCAACCAATTATGTTTTTTTCAAAAAGGCAGCACTAAAGACAAGCTGTCCCCCATGAAAAAAAAAAAAAAAAAAAAAAAAAAAAAAAAAAAAAAAAAAAGAAACAGAACAAATATTTAAAGTGGTTTTCTTTGTGAGAGAGGGGAAAAACTCCTGTCAGCACTTCAGAACTAAGCGGCCATGATCTCTTGAACCCTGATGAGTAAACCCTGCCCTCAGCAAGGTAACAACGGGCCTGGAGGCACTTGTGTAGCTATCAGTGCCCAGACCATGAGTAATGAGAGCTCTCAAACATCTCTCAAAGCACTACAATTCATGTCACGTGCTCTGAGAGCTTCCTCTCCAAAATAGCAAGTTTTCTTATGTAAATGGCACGCTGAGAGGCCATATGAGATCACCCAGTGCCAGAGCATAGTCACACTCCCTCATTTTCATCAACGCTTCAGCAAACATCATCTGAGCTTCCCTGTGTCTCACAGACTTATTCTCGTCAGTGCCCATTTCAGAACAGAATAAAACATGTTAATTAAGGACAGAAGAGCTGACAGCAAAAATTATGAAAATTGCTGTCTCAGCTCGATTCCTGCTAGTGCTTTGGAAGGAGATTTCCAGTCTGGTGTGATTACACAAGACAGCTATTCAGGCTGCACAGAGCGCACCCTGACTCATCCATCTTAAAATACAAAAATGATGGGCTGATGGCTTCACCATGGGGAGACCAAAGAAATCTATTCTGTTCCCTGATGTTATCAGGATAGAGTATGCCTGTGCAGCATGAAAATAATGCCCAGAAAAAGGTATTCCTGGGTCAAATCTGGATCACTGGGTCATAACAACATCACCTCTTTGAGTTCTTGTACCATGGCACCCTCAGAGCTATGAAAACACAGGTGAGGTGGCAGCTGCAAAAGAAAAGGAGCCTCTGCCTGGTTGCTGGAAAACATCAGGTCCTTCCTACTAGAAAGATGAGAGATAAATCTATCCCCGAGGAAAACACTGTCATTTTGGTTTCAGAGATTTCCTAGATACCCCAGAGATTAATTTTACTGCCTCAGTTGACTAATTGGTATCGTAGGAGGCACAGGCTTGCTGATGTCTCATGCATGAAGTGAGCCTTTTAAACTTTCTTTGCTCAAACAGACCCCATCATCACCTGCCATATCATTCTTATAATCAGTTACTTTAACTTTTTTAAAAGGATACTTGTAAACACAATGGTAATCAGTAGCTGGGTACAATCACCCCAAAAGAGAGAAAGTACCAAAGAATAAATGATAGGAAACAATTTGATACTGTCCAGAAGGCTGAGATCTAAAAGGCTTCTGCATACTGACACCTAGGAGTCAGTAACTTCACATTGCTGTAACAGAGGATGACTAAATGTGTCTCAAGAAATGTAGTCTTTCATTTTACTACCTTCCATCAGGGGAATCTGGCAAACATTATCCTTTATAATGAAAATAATGTGTTACATTAGGTAAAGCTCCTTGGTTTTATAGGTGCTTGCAGAATCAATGCATTTGAGAATATTCTTCACATGCTCCTACTAGCTCCAGGCAGTGTCTTTGAGAAGACATATTTTGCAAAGAATTAAAATAATGAAAGTGAAACCCATAGTCCCTGACCTGGGTCTCAGGATGTGGACCCAGAGTAGAAAAGCACACAAGACAGAGCACCAGTACCTTCTGAAATCTCTAGTTCTAGTGAACACCTGTAAAACCTCATGCACTCTAATCAATGGCACTGGAAAGTAAGTATTATTCCCTTTTCACTATGGGTCTATATTGCAGCTAGGAAGAGTGGACAGGCAGTATAATCAAACCTCTTACCAACATAGCCAGGAGTCCCACAGGCCGTGGACATCACATCTCCTTTACCCTCCATCTTTGACAATCCAAAGTCGCTGATCATGATTTTTGACTCTTCATCCTGGCTGTAGTAAAGCAGGTTCTCAGGCTACAAAAGAGAATAAGGGGGTTGAGTATGTAAGTCCAGTAGCAAGGTCTGTTGTTGATGCTTTGCCTTTAATACAATCCTTAGTTACATCATACACCAATATAATTTGGTTCCCCTAAATCCTAAAGAGTTGCTCTTAAAACCTATATGGAGATCTTCTCCAGACTGATGCATGGTAACTAAAGGAAGAATCTGATACCTTGAGCTTCGAGTAACTTTCCTGGGATAAAAAAGCCCCTCCCTTTGGCACATCAAATAAGAATGAAGGCTCATCCCTTACTTGTGAGATGTGTCTGATATACTATTACTTCAAAGTGATAAAACAGAAGGATTCATTTGATTTGAAGGCAGGTAAATACAGTAAATCCAGGTAGTGTAATGGAAAAAAAAACAACCAGCATTTAGAAAAAGGAAAACAGTAGATATTAGAGAATTTTTGTATCTTCTCCACTGGAAATAAACTGTTAGGAGAGTGGAAATGCCTTTATACCTAACAGAATTGCAGCAAGGATGTTTTAGCTTGAGATGATTAGGAAAAAATACTACAGCACTAAGCACAGTGACTTGTTTATGCTGAGAGGAAACAAGTCACTCCACAAAGCCCCGTGACTTTATGCTGACATCAGGCAGGCTGGAGAGCCCAGCCAAACTCCATCTGCTACAGCAGAGTCCTCCATCCGTATGTTTTGAATGCATTACTATGACAAAGCAAAGCTCTCCCTATCTGCACACTTCTACTTAATATTTGGGCTCACAAAAAGGTCCAGCATCTGCTGGCACTCTGATAGCCTGGTGCTAATGGGCTGCCTTGAGGTATTCATCTATAAAAGTGATGGATACCCAATGTTTCAACACAACCTTGGTGTAGACTTCTGCCCAGAAATTGATGCAAATGCCAACCCACACGCCACATATTTTGTCTGTCAGCCTGCAGCACGCCCCAGGAAACGAGGAGAAGCAGCTGGGGCCACAAAACATCATCAAACTCCTTGGGACGCATCCAAGCTCAGATTTGTAAGGAGGAGCAATTGCACTGCAGCAGCACCAGCATCTGTCTTCCCTCCTCCATTGCCACAACCTCCTGCTCTGGGGAAAGGGGGGGACAAAGTAGCACTCTGAGGCTCCTGTTCAGCTTCAAGAGGAAGTTAAAGCACTTTCTGACTCCCCAGCTCCAGCATGAAGCCACGTCCTGATGGCTTTATGCACAGTACACAATGGCCATGAGAGAACCTACAAGCTGCATCCACAGCCGTGAGCCAGCAGGGACTAAGGCAAAAAGGGAAATGATTCTGATTGCAAAAGTAATTCTGAAGTTGTACCATTTATGGTTTTTTTTCTCATGGTATCTGGTATAAGTCCAGTGGTTTAACTGTCCTTTACAACGCTGACACAGTTTTCAGTGACCACAGGAGTCATTTTTATGCCATGGTCTGCCTTTGGTTAGAGTTACTCCTGATTTTCATTGGTGCCCGTCTTGTCTGCTCAGGGGTTGGTAGCTGGTATTAAGGGAAACACAATTATTTCTCAATGATTTCTGCAAACTCATGTCAGGCTCCTCACTTAAGGCCAAGAAACCCACCCATCTAAAACTAAAACTCATTCAAAACTTGTTTAAAGGAACTCCACACAAAGTGGAGCTGCTTGAACCTTTCAGTCCTTTTGACTTCCTTGGACTTCATCTGCTGCCATCTCTTGTTTTCTGCTGCTGTGTTATTTAGGTTAGAGACTCGGAGCACAGATCTGCTTTTCCCAACTACAGCAAGTACTATTTTGGTATCTGAATAACACATAATTACAATAAATAATTGGTATAGATGTTTCAAGGGTTGTATTTTTGTAGAGTAGATTCTTTCCCAGAGTTTCATTTGAGGGAATCACAATTCAAAACTCTCACTTATGTTATTTTGAGACTTATTGTATCTGTATTTTTGCCATTATGGTATGTTTCTGCTAACAGAAATTCACAGTAGAAGTTACTCATACATCGTATTTTATGAGTCATTTTAACAACTGATATGGTACTGACAAAGACTTGCAAACAATAAAAAAGAAAGAGAAAAAGAGTTAGTCTATGCCCCAAAATATCACTGGAGAAGGTTGGTTTGATTTAAATTCAGCGTGTCCTTACATGAACTCTGGAACTAATTTGTAGATGAATCCAATTTCCAAGTACCCAATCACATATTTTATTACAGCAACTTTAAAATAACATTAATCTGCTTTAAAGTGAGAGCTACAGCCCTTCTTCAAATTATGAAGACGGGAATGTAAGAGCTCATACAATGGAGTATCTGAATTAAGAGGACTCAGGCCTCTCTACAAAACCTCCGGCTTCAGAAAGAATCCTGAAGTTATTTCCTACAAACTGAAATTAAGACAAAGCTTCTCATGTTAAAATACTAAACAATGTTTCCATACAAATGTGCAGTGGAACTCTAATAGATACAGGAACATCTTTACGTACTTCAAGAAATCAATGAGAATGGAGGGCAGAACGTGAAGACCAGAGGAGACAGAAGATTAACTTGTCTCCTTACAAAAAACCCGATTATTTAGAACTGTTAGGACTAAAATGCACAACGATGAGGAGGAAATAGTTTGTGGACATCAGTGTTTATTTTCTTTCAGCATATTCAAGGTTTTGCCTTAAAAGCATGCAAACCAATACTTTAAAAAAATAAATTTATACTTCCTATTATTCTGTCTTTTGAACTGAAGCTCACAGGATGCCCGCTTCTGGCAGAGGGGCCCAGGACTGACCCTTGTAGCAGTAAGGTGTAGAAAAGCTTGCAATCCTGCAGGGACACCCCTTGCACAGCAAAAAGATTCACATCTAGAGTCAAAGAGTGGCAAAAGAAAATTATTGTGTTGAGGTTTTCACAAAACCAGGCCATGTCTGCCTGTCCTGGGCACTGCTCCTCCTTGGAGAACTGTAGTGTTGGTGGCTACACAGGTAACAGGCTCTGTTTTGGCCCCTCTGCATCACATCTTGGAATAATTATTTTACTCCATGCAGCATTTCACATCAGCACTAAGTTTGGAGGAGATAGAAAGCAAATAAATAGTATCTCTCTTCACTACAATTTTTCATCCATCTTAAGGCATAACAGTGAAGTCACATTCTCGGCACTACAACCTTCACTAAGGGGACTTGCCAAGAATCACAAGCATGCAGTTTAATATTAGAAGGTATTAAAAATACAACTGAATGCAAAATTGTACTTAAGAAGTAAAAAGAGAAAAAAAAAGAAGTTCTTTGCGGCCTTTGGGGTTCTTGATTCTATTAACGTTTATTAAGCCTTTGCATAATTTGGCCTGTTTTCTCAAACTCTATTATCTTTACATGGGGACAACTCAAGGCCACAGCATCAACATCCAAGGCAACTCCTGTTTGGAGCATCCCTTCAAAGCACAACAAGAGGTGTCATTTCAATCACTGAATTCCTAATTTCTGGGAGTAAACTTTGGTAGGATTATCTAGCTCAGGAACTGAACTCACTCTTCTCTTTTGACATTCATACCTTTTTCTATTGTCTTCTGCTATATTATTATTTAAAATACTAAAAATGGTGACGTTTAGCTTTATGTTATGAAATCCAAGCCTTTCAGCTTATCTTAATGATAGTTTAAGATATAAGCAGGAAACAATACAGCAATAACATTTTTGGTGGTTTGGGGTTTTTTTTCGCCAGAAAAGCCGAGAGTTTTTGATGTAGTAGCACAGTAGAGCTGGAAAGAAAACTCTAAAATTCACACTGGCACACAATGTTCCTTAGAAGAACCTTTCCTGTGAAAAATGTCTCCAAAAACACTAGTCCAAATAACATGCCAGGAAATCATTCAACTTTCCAATACTATTTGTTGTTAGTAATTACTATTAAGTTTAAGAGTAAACACAGCACAGCAAATCTTCAAGGTACTTTACAGCAGTAAACACATCCCAGTCGAGATGCGTTTCCTGCCTTAATGCAACAGTTGAGGTCTTGATGAATGACTTTTCTCCCACATGATATGTGCAAAGCTGCCACTGTAACAGCACTAAATGCAAAGTCCTCATTAAAACCAGTTGTGATGGAAGGATATGGAGCCTTCAGAGCACCTCTCTTCTGGTAAAACCCGCCTGAAACAGGCAGTCCCAGAGGAGGCTGGACTAAACATTCACCAACACATATAAATGTGTTAGACTCACATAATTATGTAACCTTCATTAACACTGCCTGGAGAACCGAATCACTCTGCATTTGTACCTTGAGGTCCCTGTGCACGATGCCCATTCGGTGCAGGTAGTAGACAGCATCCAGGACTTGCCGGATCAGGGTGCTGGCATCCTTCTCGGTGTAGAAACCTTTCTCAACGATGCGGTCAAAAAGTTCTCCCCCAGACACTCTGGAAAACACAACGGGATGCAGAACTGTGAGGACATGCTTTGTAACATGCTTTATACCTCGCTAAGGATGGCCAGGGCCATGCGCTAGCCACAGGCAGTCCAATCACAGATCCAGCTGGAGTTCTGGGGACTCTCCCACTGTCCTAGCAAGCATTTCAGTTTGGTTTCTTCAAAGTCCAAGGACTGGTCTCTTCCTCAGAGACCAGAAGAGCAGCAAGGGGCAAACAAAAGAAGTAACAGAACTAAACCAGAAACAGCCACGCTATAATGGACAATAAAATCCATCACACATCAGAGATTTCCCAAAGACTCACTAGAACTTGCAGAGAGAAGAGCCAAAGGAGCAGACACCAGTTTCCACACTGTCCCACCTCAGTGAACTTCATATAGGTGAATTCAGTCTCCCCTTAGCACCGTTGCTGACCCACAGAGACTGTAAGTCTCCCTACTAGCGTGAGCCCTTAGGGTTCACTTTTCACTCTACCAACCAAAGCTTGGGTTTCTCCCTGGAGTAATGGTCCCATTCTCCTTCCCCCACCAGTTAGTGAAATGCATTCGGTAGTTGGTGCCAGTACCTATAGAGTGTCAGTTCATTAAAGGACTCTGGGTCTCTGGCAATTTTAAATGCTCTCAGGGGTCTCACCCTGCTTTAGTCATACACATATGTTCATTAATCAGCAGCCACAAACTCTTTAGGCAGAGCATGGCCCAGCACGGGTGGCAGACAGTTATTGATGACGGTGTGCAGATTATCAGCACAATTAATCACTGGATGACACAGATGGGGAAAGGATTCCACAACTCAAAGAGGAAAGAAAATAAAACCTTGACAACCCACTATTTAATGTCTGCTATATTACACTTTTCCTCTGCCCTGCTAGAAATAACACATTCTGAACCCAATTTCAAATAAAGTATGGACACATTAAAACTCCCTGAAGAAATATCTGAGGAAACAAAAGAGGAAAGAAATGTCTGTGTAATTGAAATAATAAAACTGTCAGCAAAAAACTACCCTACTAGGGTAAATAAAAGACTTCCATTTTAACAAGCAAAACCTATTAAAAATAAAACATATGCGATATGTTTTTTCAGCAAGTTGCACCACTTAGCATATCATAAATAGCACAGTAAAACTTTCTTTAAAAACAAACCTAATAAAGGGAAAATAATAAATGATTACAGTCATTAAATACATATGGACTGGGAGCTTGCCATTACGTGAACACTAGGTAATTCAGCTGCAGCCACTCCAAGTAACAATCTGCTTGAATAATGCCATGAAGTCACTTCCTAGGGAAGTTTGGAGCCTGAATGGCAGAGAAGGCTACCACTAAAAATGAACACATTCATCTTCAAAACTGAAAAGCAATCTGGGAAGAAAAAGAAATAAACTGGATAATCCCCCGATTAAGTGCTAGGCAAACAAACCAAACAGCTTGCTAAAATATTGGCATTAAGCTGAAACTCTGCAGTAAAGGTGAAGTTCACCCAGGGTCTGAAATCCACCCAGGAGACCTGGCCATACCAGCAGCTTGTTGCCCAGCAGAGAGGGACAGAGCAGAAGCGCCGGGGTGGCAGAGGAAATTGCCCTGTTATCACACCAAATTGGAGAGCCCGTGGCTCAGGGCATAGCAGGGATGGAGGTCAGGCAGGCAGAGGCTGCACTGGCAGAAGTGCCATCACAAGAAAACCTGCTCCAAGGCGACACCCTGAACATTGCACAGAAAACTTTAATTAAATCCCTTTCCTTCCTAATTTCTCACAACAGGAGCTGCATTTCTCATATGTATGTTTGTGTATATATATATACACACATACATATATAGCTATACATACACCGGGTGTTGTTCCACACCCCTCTCAGCCCCAGACCCTTTGCCCAACCCATCGTGTGCTTTGCCAAGGGAGAACGGACACATCTCTGCCTCACTGTGGGCAGATACAGTTTTATTGAATCTGGCTTCTATTAGCTGACTGTCTTTTTATATTTCCCCTGCAGCCCTTTTGTTTCCTGTGGATTGATTGCACTGAAAATTGAGCCCACGCAGTAATTAATATGACTGAATGCAGCACATTTCCCCATGAAAATGTGGTTTGATGTTTCACTATCTCCTACGGTTACTTTTGCTATGTTCAAGAGATGGACTGCCTCAGTAGATGCTGATTTACATCACATGCTTTCCTGCACAAGGACTGTCTCCTTTGACGTTTGCAAAGAGTATACTTCCATAACAATTTTTTCATTAAAATGACAAAATTTACCTCCATGCCAGCTCACTCCCTACCCCCCTTAAGCTTCATTCTTTAATCGAAAGCTTGTCTTTGTCAAATTTAGTCCAGTGGATCTACTGTACTCAGGCTCAATCTGTTTATAATTTGCTTTCAACACACGGAAAATATTTGCAACCTCTCAAATGATGCATTGTAAACCAGAGCTTAATCCAAGGACTCAGAAGCAGCAGCCGGTAAGTTTGCAACCACTGGCTTATTGAGAGCATCAACCGCATCCCAGGTACAGGCAGAGAGCTGAGGGACCGGTGCTCCAGTTTATTTGTGTAGTGACTCTGTGTTACAGTTCATGGGATCTGCATTACACATTTGCACTCACCTACAGCATGTCCCTGCTGCAGGCAAGTCTCATGGCTGGGGCTGACCTCCCAGGGATGCTCTGCAACTCAATACCCGAGGCCATGGCTACTTTCCATTTGGAACTTATGTCCGTATGGTTTTTCTCCTCCAAAATATGGTTAACTCAACCATAATGCCATTGGGAATGTTGCTCCCCGTATGACTGAAGTCAATGCTCTTCCAGGAGCAAACCAGCAAGAGCAGCTGTGGGAGAGCATTTGAGCACTAAGCTCATGGTGGAGATGTTGCTCATTTGTCTAAAGCTGGTTTTGATCCCAACCCTCTCTACCCTGCTGAGATAGGACCTGGCATCCTGCTCTGAAGAGACCTGGGCACTCACAAAGTGCTGCTGCAATTTGTTTATTTGTTCCACTCTTTATTATTCTGGGATACATTTGCTGTTGGTTTTTTTAAATGGCAGCATCAGCTTTGCCCTCTCTCTACAGCAATTTTGAGCAGTGCACAGGAGGCGGAGTTGAAACTGCAGGCAGTAAGAGCAGAATTAGGTCTTTGTCTTATAGAAATCTAAGACAAAAAAATTTCTGACCAGAAAGAAAGGGTAGGAGGAATTTCTTATTAGTGGAAGAGAACTGCTCCTGTTTTGCAGCTGGCACTGGCTCGTGGAGCTGAACATGTTGTCCCAAACATCAGCACAAGGAGCCTTTTCTCCCTGCTGATTTTGATCTTGGTTCCATGCAAAGAAAAGCTCAGAGGAGGAGTAGCCAAGTGCAGTTACTTGAAAAGCATTTAACCCTGGGAACAGCTCAAGTGTCACACTGTGATCCAGAGTAGCATTAGCCCTGCCCAGGGTCTCAGAACTGAGCAAAAAGCAGCAAAGCAGCTGCATCTTCTGTGTGGATGCCTGCTGGGATGGCCTGCAAGGCATGTGAGGCTCCATCCATCAGTCCTTGCTCACCCACCACAAAAATAATTCTCATGGTTCACCATGTGGCATGGAGAAAGCTCAGCACTTGGAGAAGGAGCTAAGCTGGGTGTCCACATCACACATGGACACCAGCAGCACATGCCCTGCTTGGTTCCAGGAATCACAGAGTCATAGAGTGGTTAGAGTTGGAAGGGACCTCAAAGATCATCCAGTTCCAACCCCCCTGCCGTGGGCAGGGACACCTCCCACCAGAGCAGGTTGCTCAAAGCCCCATCCAGCCTGGCCTTGAACACTTCCAGGGATGGGGCATCCACAACTTTCCTGGGCAACCTGTTCCAGTGCCTCACCACCCTCACAGGAAAGAATTTCTTCCTAATATCCAATCTAAATCTCCCCTCTTCTAGTTTAAAACTATTACGCCTTGTTCCATCACTACACTTCCTGACAAAGAGTGTAATAATATATTATATAGAAACAGGAATTGCTTTCAAAACAATTCCCAGAAGATTCATTTAGTTTAAAAATGAAAAAAAAATAAATAAAAGAACCAACCCAAGCATAGACACGAACACTTTTCATTTCTAATTTCTACTACATCTTTTACCTGACGCTCATATTGCTGACCATCAACATGAGGAAGGCCAGAATAAACATTATTTCCATTTCCTCATTGTAGGAAAGAGAGAATCAGACCCAAATGAAACCACCAGGACATGCAGCAATGTCCTGTTCCACAAGCTCTACCCCACTACTGATGTATTGGCATCAAACCCCAGTTTGAAGAAGGGCAGCAAGACACTGCTTGGCCATAAGAAAAAAAAGGGCACTGTCTGCAGTTCCACTGGGGAGATACAGGTTACTCTCTGATTCCAGGGTTTCCTGAGATAAAATCTTACAGATCTAGAGTTTCATTATGGAGACTTCATGCATAGATGATGCAAATCTTTCAGAGGAACTAGCCTTGTGCAGGAGTTTGCAATAAACTATACACCTCTGGTCTGGGGTGAGCTATAGAAAAATTGCCCATGTCTAATGAAGATGAACAAGGAAACAGAGACAGTTGTTAAAAATGGAACTGGTGTCTGTTGTTAAATTTTTAATTTTTGTGTTTGTGTTTGTTTTTCTGGCTTGATTTGGGAATTTGCCTTTCATTTCTTCCCAGTTTGGTGTTTAAATGTAGATCCAAACCTCCAGCACCAGCTGCCACACTCATTGTCTCACTTTAGGATCGATTTGGAAAAAAACCTTTGACTATGCCAGTGGTTTTGTGTATCTGGATGAGCTACCTCATTACGTGGGCTGGGTGTGCACACTGTTGATGGAACACCCTGCACAGCTGGTGAGAAAAGGTCCCTGAAAGACCTCACGATTCTTATTAGAGGAAAAAGGTCAATCTAACAGTGTCCTAAGGATTATTAAGACTCTGTTCAAGGGTTGGCGTCAGTCTTTGTCACTACACAGTTTCTATGTCCTTGCAATTTCTAATTTACAGACATAACCTGGGAGAGATGAGGAAACATTTCAGCATGAGTATTACACCTTTACTGAACATGAACTCATTTCACTATCAAGTTCACCAGGAAAAAGCCAAACCAACGAACAAAACCTGCTGCAGGGAAACAGGGACCAACCTGCTCCTGTAGCAACCTCTGCAGTACCATCAGGAAAGCAGAAGGTGCAAAGTTTCAAATAAATGCTTTGATTAAAGATGAGCACCAAACAAAAACTCCCCTGTAATTTAAGACTCCTAAACTCATAAACAAAGAGCCAGTCTCTCTGGATTTCTGATACTTTTGCCAGTAGTGTGAAACCTGCATTCGTGCACTGTGGGTCACTCTACCAGGTACCTGCCAGACCACTACGGCAGCAGGGCTGCCTGGCAGGGGACTTCCCTACATATGTTAGCCTTCAGGTAAAAAAGCCTATGAATAAAAGAACAAATAAATACTGGAATTAAAAATATGTTAGTCATTTATTGATATTAATGTATTCATGTTACCCTTTCTTTCTCTTGCTGGTACCATCTGTGTGTACAGATAAATCCTCTCATTTATTCACCCTTAAACCCCCCTGCTATCAAGTGTAGAAACCTTTCTGCTTGTTTTAGGAGCTTGAAAAATAACACCCTTTGAAATATCACTTTGACTTTTTGCCATTTGACAAAAATTTGATGGTTTTTTTCTGTCTTTTTTGAGTACGGGCTGGAATTGCTCTGGATTGTTTACTGCTTGACAGTTTAATTGTTTTTTATCAAAAGTTTTATTGATTAACTCATCAGCAGCGGATTTACGCAAAGATTCCATCCAAGCTGTTCAGACCTGGTAGGCATTGCCCTCCAGAAGCACACGAAATTCAGGTGATTCTTCACTGCAGTTCAAGCCATGATCCAGCCTCCATTGGACAAGTCATCAAAGCACCAACCACACTGGGTAAGAAGAAACAGTGCAGAAAGGCAGAGATGTCCCTGGGGACTCATTAACACTGTTTAAATCTTCAGCATAGGAACGCCTAACTGAAGGAGGGCTGATTTCAGAAATTTGGAGCAGGAGGCGTCCCAGGCCAATATGAAAACTGCTAAAATATGAGTATTACCCTACAACTGTGAACAGCTCACTGATCAGAAGTTACACATTTGCCATTTCCTACTATATAAATCAGAAAAAGCACATAACTTGGCCTCAGGGGTATGAAGTTCTAAGTGTGAGGTGAGATAAGAAAGACCAAAGGGACCATTCCTGGGAAATTCTGGCTTTGAGCGTTACTTTCCTCTAATGAAGGAATTCTTATTAATACAAATATTTCCATTTTTAAAATTTATTTTGCTTTTAATGGACAGCTTTTCTGTTTGGTTTTAAACTTCCTCTGCATTGTGAAAATGCATGAGAACCAGAAAGCAAACCTGGCCACCTCACTGCTCGAAAGGGAAGAGAAATTGGCTGCCCTCGTCTCATTGTTCAAACGACGTAACACATAAAAAGAAAACGAGTAAACAGATTAATAGATTTTAGACCCAGAATGGAACATTATGGTTCTTCAGTCTGACCTTTTGCAAATATAAGTATGTGATTAAAATTCTCCTTGTGCCAATAATGTTAGGTGTTAATCAGGAAGGGACAGATATTGCTACAGAAATACTGTACGTCCTACAGAGACTTGCTGTATTCCATATACATCTCAGAAAGCTGCACTGGCTTTCTCATTTGCAGCACATCATAAAATATTCAGCCTGAACAAGGCAAGGACTTTCCTTGTTATTGTAGGTTTAAATCATCCACCTTAAAGTTTGATGGTAACATAAATATACGCTCCAAGGCCAACAAAGATTAAAGTGGGATTAATTTTGGCTTATTTTTCCAGAATACAGGTGTATGCATGCGGTGGGGAGGGATGGATGGGTGTAAGCACACTCTGCTTTGGCAGTGCTGTTCAAAGCAAGGTTGCTGTGGGATTTATTCTGGAAGGCTGATGGTTCCTCAGTCCTTCATCACCACTGCAATGGTGGCTGCACCAGCAGGCTGCTCCCCAACCCGAGGGATTCTCTTAGTGAAGTCTGGACAACAATGATGTAATCATCTCTCAGAACCAAACTGAACAATCTAAAATACTTTTGTCCCTGCATAAAAGTTTCATATGACACTAGCTGAGCAGCTGTAATGAGTTTGTGCTTTGGAGAATAGGCTTCTGTTTCCACTGGGACAAAACCATTAAGTCTCTGGAAAGCTCCGTGAAGGGATATAATGTAGTCTGGCAGTTAAAATATTTGGAGACAATATTTTCCTTCACAGAATCCATCCTGCAGAGCTCTTTTGAGGTTCGTGATTTTTCGAGGTCTATGGTGTCTTGTTTTATTCAAATTTTTATTCCATATTCAAATATTCAACATTGTATTCAAAATTTTCCCTGGTTCCATCAACAGTAAAAAGTGTGACAGTGCTAGTAGCAACCAAATGGCAAAGGACCTCAGGTTTTTAAGTCTATTATGACTAAACCTCACTGATTGACAGCTTATGACTGCCCTTCAAATGTGAGCAGCCCACTTGCCTCCAACTATGCTTGTCCCCACAGGCAGTGGTGTGTGGAGGAGACCTAGGACCTGCCAGCTACAGCAACACGCCCCCAGTGATGCTATCACTATTTATGAGGCATGTTTCTGTAGTAAAGCAACCTGCACGGATAACCCCACCATGCAGTCAATTCCTAAGGAATATTGTAGCAAACTTTCCCATCTCTAGCACTCTGCTGAGTTCTACAAACACCACAATGGACAGAAGATGGGCGCATCTCTTTTCTGCTCTTCTGAGCTTTCATAGCTTGATTGGCACCTCTACAGGAGCCAAGAAATCATCTAGTATTAGCAGCTTGATCACACTCAAGTGTGATCCTTACCTTTTAAAAAAAGATCTATGGACATATGAACGTATGGACATAAAAAAACCATCTGTGGCCAGCAGGAGCAGGGAAGTGATGGTGCCTCTGTACTCAGCACTGGTGAGTCCTCACCTCGAGTGCTGTGTTCAGTTCTGTGCCCTTCACTACATGAAGGACATTGAAGTACTTGAACGTGTCTAGAGGAGAGCCACCAACCTGGTGAAGGGTCTAGAGAACAAGTCCTATGAGGATAGGCTGAGGGAACTGGACATGTTTAGTTTGGAGAAGGGGAGGCTGAAGGAAGACCTCACTGCCCTCTACAGCTACCTGAAAGGAGGTTGTAGAGAGGTGGGTGTTGGCAGAACCAGAGGAAATGGTCTGAAGTTGTGGTAGGAGAGGTTTAGACTGGATATTAGGAAGAATTACTTTACTGAAAGGGTGGTCAGGCACTGGAACAGCCTGCCCAGGGAGGTGGTGGAGTCACCATCCCTGGAGGTATTTAAGAAATGTGTAGATGTGGCACTTCAGGGCATGCTCCAGTGGTCGAGATTGAAGGGGGTTTTTGTGTGTGTACGGTTGGAGTCGATGATCTCAGAGGTCCTTTCTAACCATGATGATTCTGTGATCCTGTGATATACGTCGGCTATTCAGCCTGGGGTTTTTTATGGCTTTGCATTAAATGAAAAGGCAAAACTGAAGCTCAGCAATGGTGACTTTCACCTGTGCCCACCAAGTCAATCAACGGTTTGATATCACCACATGTGAATCCATACATACAATGGATTCACCACAGGTTTACTGTGAAAAAAAGCCCAGCTTTTAGAAAATGTCGTTAAAGTATGCACAGCATGAATTAAATAACACAAAAGTTTAATTTCAAAGAAGCAATTATTCCCTGATTTATTCATTTCCTTATGTGAGATGGCAGTAAATCAGTACAAGTCCAATTGCTCTTGCTCATTGTATATATACATATGATTTTGTTGCCTGAACTTTTCTCACTTTGCTTCTAGAAAACACAAGAGTAGAGCTCTGTAGACAAGCCACAACACAAAATATGTTTTCCAGTGTCTGAGGGCTGGAAAAATGTATTTCCTAACTGCTGTCATATTCCTCCAGCTCACCATAAAATAAGCGGATAGTTAAAATCTGGAGGAGATTCCTCACCTGACAGCAATTTAAAAGTAGGTCATGTTTCAGCACTAATAGGTTGGGTTTGTTTTCCTTTTGACTTGTTTTCCAGTGGAAACCAACCTCAATGTCCTGCCAGCATTAACTAGGAAGAACAGACCTAAAAATAATGAAAACCAATGTAACTGAAAACGGATACTGTAAATTACGCAATGTATAGTAAACAATTACAAAATACGAGATGAATGCAGCACTGAGAATTGTCCTAAATATCAAAAAGGACCACAGAAAAGTATGGACAGCTGGACACCAAACAGCCCAGCTTTGCAGTGAATAACAATAGAAATTTGGGGTTTGTATGTATATTCCTTGCTCTGACTCTGAATTCCAAACTGTCCTAAAAGAAAGTTTGGGGGGCAGACATTGTGGAAACAGCTGATGATAAGATGACAATGGATGACATCTGTCTCAGTGCAGAAAGAGCTTTGAAGCTCCTTGTATCACCTGTATACCACATAAATTCTACTTTTTTTTTTAATTATTATTATTTAGCTTTTCTAAAGGATGTACAGTACCCATAAACTTTGAGCTGTCCCTCTGTCCTGGACAAGCGCAACTGAGGAAAATTTATTTTGAACTAATAAAAAATAAATGCAGTCAATTGGTCAAGACATGTTGTTGCAAAAATCAACTTCTCCAAGCAGTGGGTAGAAATTACACATCAGGACCTAAATATTAAAAACGAACAGACCAACTTAAGTGTACATGATACAGACATCCTGTTTCATCAAACTGTTACAACAACTATATATACATTTTAAAAGTTATTAATGTGCTCTTCAACTTTTGAGAAAGCCTGAAGAAACTTGCAGAGAATTGATAAAGAAAACCACAAAATTCTGATTGCTTATAACGAAGTATTTCTTAAGAAATCTGCAAGTAACTAAAGTAAATACAAGAAAAAAAACATTCTATGGCAGATTCACAATTTTAGTACATACAATAACTATAAAAATCAGGAAATAAATATTGGAGTTACCGGGGACAGTTTGCTGAAATACTCTGTGCCCATGCAAAAGCAAGCAGAAAGTTTGGGACAAAATTGAGTGCAAAGGAAAACATAATTTGTCCCTCTAAATGTCCCCTAAACTCACACCTTCAACATTTTGACAAAGTTCATCTCAGCCAATCCTGCAAATCTACAGAGTAAGTGCTTGCGTGTGAGCTACCACCCTCATGTCTTTCAGCCAACAGACAGAAGGAGGGATTTCTCTGGTGTGATGCTGCTAAAGGCACGCTTCAGGGCATGAGGAACAGAAATGTCCATTTCTGTGTTCATTTGGACAAATCCCACCATGGTCACCTTTATGGAAAAGAGCTCTGAAGACACTTTGGCCAAAGTATGGCCAAACTTGGGAAAGGGCAGAGAAGAAAACCAAGCAGGAGCAGAGAGCTTCTTCACGAAAAGAGAGATCAAATTTAGAAAGGAAAGAGACGACAGAAGAGATACAATAGCCCTCTACAAAAACATGAAAAGGTTAGAACATGTAAAAGGGAAAAGTAAGGAATTATTTCACACCATAGATGAGAAATGGGGAACCTAGTAGACTTAGCAGGTGGTGGATTTAAGACAAAAGCCTTTGTCATCTGAGGAGCAATCCTGGAACAGATGAATCTTTGGTATGACCCAATAAAACGGCGCTCATGTTCTTATGTTTGTGCTCATCAAATTAATTATTGAATTATTCACTCAACTCTGGTCTGAATGTGCATACCTACATTAAAGGAGTCTTTTGATTCACTCACTTAAAATCAATATGACAGATTCATAGATTTTAAAGCCATTATGATAATCTAATCTGACCCCAGACAAAACAAAGACTGTACAATTTTTGCCTCAGATCCATAGCTCCTGGCTGGACAAAAGACTAACGTTTAGCAGTGTAGCCAGGCTTGACTTAGAAGATACCACTAATCCCTTGTCTGCTTTGTCCACTGGTTAATTACACACACTGACTAATTACATTGAGGTTTTTTCCGATGATAATTTCTCATGTCCTGTCATTGGATCCCTTTTACACAGACTGCAGACTCTCTAGCAATATTAAAGCAACCTTACTCTTTTTAGGCTCTGGTATCTTCATTTCTCCTGCTTCTGATATTTCACTCTAAAAAAATTACATTCAGCAGCGACTTTTACAGTCTTTGTGAAGAGCTAACTAGGAGCGGAGTTCACATACAGTGATGTTCATTTCCAGTCCTCCATTTGGAAACTTCAATTACCACGTTAAGTATCTTCACTTACATCTGCATCAATAATGACCTAGCTGTTCCCAGACAGGATATGGACCAGTACTTACTATCTGTATTTCAATACTGAATCAAATATAATCTAAACAGAATATAGAGTTTCTAATTACTACTCTCTTCTGAACATCATTCGTTGACTCTACTACTTCTCATGATGTTTATCTCACCACTGTTCAATCAGAATGACCCTGTTTTCCAAATGGAGAGTGAATTTCTCCAACTTTGAGTAGCGTTGAGAGACATCAAACCGAGTTCTTACTGCTTGGATGCAGACTTAGCTATATAAAGCTTACGGGATTGTTTAGAGCAATATTATATCTTAAGCCAGCAAATTCAGTTTCAACTGGAGCTGGCAAGAGCACTTGTAATGTCATTGAAAGAACCAGGAGGAAAGGAAATTGGAGACCTCAGGATTGTATGCAAGTTGATTAATCTTTTGCCCAGTCACCTCTGAGGAGGGGACAGTGGGCTCAGGCCACGGTGAGTGAGGAGGGGTGGCACACACAACCAGATCAAAGCTGTTATAACAGTTTGTGGCACACACACTGGTCTAAAACCTACTGCTCCAACCCCACTGCAACCCATGATGTTGAGCATACCCTGCTGTGTACCCCATGAGGCTTTCCTCTCACCTACCCTATTAATTGCCATTTTTCACAGTACCCATTCTTTTCCAGCTCCGTGCAGGAAGGCTGTGAGCGGATGTGATTCGTGATGCTGTTTGTGCATTGTTGATGGGCCAGGAACAGCATTCGCGACTAAAGCTTCATGTTTATTTGCAGATCGCCAGCTGCCTTCTCCCATTAGCAACAACTAATTACAACTCATTTCCAAGCTGCGCCCTTTGCACAGATAAGGCACGGCAGGGGCTGGGAAGACCCACTGATTTATTGTGGTTTGACTGGAGGGTGGGCAGCACAGATATTCTCTCACGGCCTCAAGGGAAGATTTATGATGTACAAAAGAGGCACTTTCTTTAAAAAAAAAAAAAAAAAAAGGCATCGGGTCCTAATTCCTGATATTCTCAAAAAAAAACCCAACCCAGAAGTCAGGCATGTGAACCACAAACACTCATGGGATTTCTGCTTTTTAACTACCGTGGGATGAGCTCCTCAAGGAGATGCTATCCATGCCATCCCTGTGAGAGATGGGAAGAATGAGGTGCCACCAGCAGCCAGTGAAGCGACCAAGCAAAACTGGCCAGCAGAAAGGACAGTCTCCAAAAATGCTGGGAAACCACAAGTGAAACTAGCTGGGCATAAAGAGGACAGAGAAGATGATCCTGCCAACACTCTGTGCTTTTTCAGTCTGTGTTGGCTGCTTGGCACTAAAACCAGGTGCCACAACCACATATTTATTGGTTTTATTCTGTTCAACAGCAATTTTACTGCCTTTTGAAAGAAAAAAACCCACCCAAACATGCTTTCTGGAGGGAAAGTATTTGTTGAAATATATTGTAGAAGCATAGTACACAAAAGAGAAAGCTTCCAGAATGTCCTACCTAAAATAAATGTTCCCTGGGGTTTATTTTAATAATTCTTCAATTATTGCCTTACTGGTGGCTGATTTAGTCCAGGCCATTGAGATGTTTCTAATGGAAATCATCAATTCATCACAGAGATGACTTCCAAGAATCTAATAACTCAGATGAAAACAGACACATGTTCATGTTAATAATGAGGCCTCCAGCAAAAGAGGGAAGGTTTTATGTATCTGTTATTTTAAAAGGTTTATTTGCTCCTGTGTCTTAACAAACCAGACTGGCTGACTGCCAGCCATTACATTTTTTACTGGGACTGTCCCATGCCTTGGGAGAGATTTTAAATATCCACTTATACATTATTGCTCCGAGGCTGCTGTCTACTCTAACACTTTGCACAGTTTCCTTGACACAGAAAATTAAAGTCTCCAGCTAATTCTTCATTAATCAACAAAAGTAGCTCCACAGTAATTTTATTTCCAAGACAGACCACCAAATCAATGCCAACAAGCACAACCTTATAGTTCATGCTCAATATTTTAGGAGTTTTATTACCATCACTCTGTCTTTTTCTGTAATATCTTTCAATGAGTGAGTTAGTGACAAACTGCAAAACTGATGTTTCAACAGACTAAAGTCATAATTGACACAATGAATAATCAAACTTATCTGGAAAAATACCAGATTCTCAGCCAGGTTCTCTCAGATCCAGTAATCTGTGGGAGCTACGTCCACCACCAAAAGCCCAACACAGTACAGCTCAAAGGCTCCCTCTCACAGCAAACACCTGGGCCATCTTCTCCAGGTCAGACCAGCAGTGCGAGGACATTAGTGGTGCTGGGGTAGGTTACAGGAATGCTCTTCTCCATCCAACATGACAGCACCATAAAAATCCCCCTCTCAGGAGTAGCACCCCAAAGGCAGCTCCTGGAAAGCACCAACCTAAGGCAGAGTGGGCAAACGGTCCTCATTTATCCCCAAGTCCTCCAGTTTCCAAAGCATCCAACAGAACTACCCCAAAGCCTCAAAGAAAATTTGATGCTTCCTACTATTTGCCAGGCACTGTGAACAGTTCATCTTTGAGCTCTACCTCCTGGGGACCATGAAGTATGTAATTCCCCCATGTTTCACATTTCATACTTAAACTGCCCTATAAAATCCCATTCATGAGCAAAAAAAATACAAGCTGTAAAACAGCACCAGCTTCAGAGTACAGCCATGGAACTGCCCCTCCCAGCTCAGCCTTGCTGCTCCTGGGGAGGCCCATGGCAGGAGGTGACCCCAAGAGCATGCTTTCTGCCAGACACACTGGCTACGGATGAGGTATAAGCCAACATACACGATTTGGGACCTTATCCCACTTCTGGAGGATTCAAAGGGTCGTGCTGATGGGCAGGATGCTGAGCGGTTCTGAGCTGCCACCGTAACAGCTCCTTACGCCCCACAGGGAATCCTTGGCACTACCATTTAATTGCTATCTACTTAATTTGGACAGTAAAGGATCTGATAAAATCCAGGGCAATCCCACTGACATAACAACTTGACCTCATCATTTCATGGATTCAGCTGTGACTTTAAAAAGTAATTTTTTAATCTTCCTTTCACATTTTATAAGAACACACCTAAGTGCCAATTCTGGCTCCTGAGCATCTGTTGCGTATGCTATAAGCACAATTATGTGAAAATTAAAATCAAAAGCTCCTCCTCCATTCCAAACCAAAACTAATGATTTGATCAAACCCAAACAATAATCCAGCAAATATACCCATCGCTGTGTTCCCGGGCTGTGTGATTTAACCACTAAGAGTGCCAGGGAGTTTAGAAAACAGACAGGTACTTGGGGTTTTTGGTTGGTTTTTTTTTGCTAATATGGTAGTCAGAGCACAAAAACTTACGGACAACAATTAAATACTTTGACTGCAGGGCTCACAAGCCCAGTACAGCGAGTGCCCTGCATTTGGTAATAGCATCTGACAAGCGATGGGCAAACCCCAAGTGGGATAGACCCAGAAGCGCCAGTGGAGGTGCACTGATGATGGTAGCAGAGGATTTAATCCAAATTAAGTTAATTTGGGGTTTGACAAGGAAGCAAGCCCACAGCCAGTGCCACCAGCCATCATCCTAAGATTATCAGGAAGGACATGGCAAGACAGTGACGTGATTTATATAGCAGCACAATTAGTTTGAAGTAACTTTTGTTCTGGCACAAAACTTATCTATAAGGAAACTTCTTGATAGGAGCTGCTCCAGTCACTGTCCAGTACAGACAAGACCTGAGCATCATGGAGTCTGCCCAGTGCACTCAGCTGAAGAATGCAGCTATTTTAGCTTTTAAGATATCTATGCATTGTATGTGCATATAACACAAGAGAGCTCTTGCAGGATACCTGCCTCTGGCAAGCAGTTGCTTCCCAGAACCCTGGACCCTTCGCGCTGCTGCACAAATATTAGGGCAAAAATATCTGTGCAACTGGTCCTGTAGGAGAGCAATTCTGAGGCTGAAAACAGAGGAAAAGGTATTAAAAATCAATGCATTTAGCTCAGGCACTGCCAGGGAGGCATTGGCTCTCCCTAAGCCAATGCATTTCAATCGGTGAACCACTATTACCCTGGTCCTAAGGAGGAGATCAAAGAAAAGCGGGAAGAGTTTGAATATCCACAGCTAGATGGTCTGATGTCTCTGCTGATCAGGCAATTTTTGGTTGCCTACACACCAAGCAAGGTCTCACTAACACTAGATATGATGAAGAAATTAATATTACTGCAGTAGTATTACATCTGATACTCACAATGTGAGTGCTGGCACACAGCCCCACAATTCTCCCCGGACCTCTCATGCCAGTGGGCAGGGAGGTATGAGATGTGGGAGTATCACACTCCCCTGCAAACATGAAAGCATGGCCAAGGCAAGAGCTTCAAGTCAGGGCAGTGGCATTTAACCTTCGCTCTGCCATCGATTTCCTCTGCAACCTTGGGCAAGTCACCAAAGGACAAATGTAAAAGACACTTAGGTGCCTTAAGGGGAAATCAGGAATCTGTAATCAAATGCACACTTCAGATAATTTGGGTATTGTCATTGCCTACAGGTCAAGACCCACCATGCAGCCAACTGAAAGCAGCAAAGTTCTCAGGGCACAGAGGACAAACTCCACACCCTGCTCCAGCTGGAAGAGAGGAGAGGGAGATTCAAGCCAATAGCTCCAACTCTTGGAAAGAGCCTCAAACCACAGGGTGTTCTCCATGCCTCCTTCTGAAAATGTTCCACCTCGCAGAAAATAACTCAAGACTCATAACTCAGCGCCATAACACTTACTCAGCACCATGACTGCCTTATTGATGCTAATGTCACGGAGCAGTAACAGGGTCCATTAAAATGAATGTCAATTGTTCCCTTAACCTTTGCAAGGAGCCAAATTCATCCCTTCAAGAACCATGTTCATCCTGTCCTGCTTTTAGTAGATGGTAATCTAAGCCCATGTCTTTCGTAACTAACTGAAAAATCTCCAAGCCAAGTTTGGTCTTGTCGATTGAGAGCACGTCTGCCTCTCCGGCAAGCAAACCAGGTGTATTTATGCAGTGGAAGAAGCCGTTTGTTCACTTTAGCCGTTTGTTACAGACCAGTATGGAAAACAGATTTCATGCTGCTGATGATTTATAAAGTGCTTTCAGACAGCCCTTGAATAATGAGTTATAACCAGGTACGAACATCCAAAGCCACTGCTGAAAATGCTCTCCTGCCCTTGCCGTGTTATTTATGCCGCTCCGGTTGCAAGACCTCAGCTCCCTGCTCCGGCTCCTCAGCCCAGCACCAGGATTGACCCGTCTCAGTGCCACAGATGTCTGTTTTCTATTTGGCTGTGGTATTCCCTGTGTGATATTAAAATGTCATCAATTCAGTTTAACAGGCCAAGTAAAGGCCTTAGTCAACCATTTAACAGCTAAGTAAAACATATGGCAAATGCATATCAGTCCAGGGACTGCACTAAAAGTTTAAGGGTTCAATTAAGAGGAATCTCGCTGCTGTGTTCTCAGGGGGTTAGGAAAACAGAAATGCCAAATGTTTCCCCCACTTGTAGCTGTTAAGCACCAGGCTGAAACCCCCTTGTTAAAGTGCTTTTTGTTGCAGTGCTATTCCAGTATGTTAAAAGCACCTCTGTATAACACACAGTTAAAATAAACTACTTATTGGGAAAAACGGAACTGATACTTTCATGATTTTCTGGGGGTTTTATAATTGTTGTCATTGTGGTGCAATGTCCTACCTCAAGCACCCACGTGCAGTGTTGCCACTAGAACACAGAGGCTGGAAGTACCCAATCCCCCCACAAGGCAACAGCAGATATCCCAGCGCTCCCAAGGCTGAATGCTTAGCCACAAAAGCAGCTGAATGACAGAATGATATGGAGCTGGAAGGATCTCTGGAGACCATCTACTCCAATCCCCCTTTGAAAACAGGTCCTCCTACAGCAGGTTGCCCAGGAACTTGTCCAGGCAGATTTGAATGTATACAGACATGAAGACCCCACCACCTCTCTGGGCAGCCAGTTCCAGTAACTGAACTCGACTTTCAGAGCTGACCAAAGCCCTGTTTGAAGCTGCAAAGCCAAGCTGCCCTATTACAATTTTTTTATTCCTTAAGGACATGGTCACCTAGGAGAAAGAACATGTTAATTAAGTAATGCAACATCCCCCAGCAATATCTCTGGATTCAAGTGGGCCCTGACAATATAGCAGACTGACAAGATTGTTGTAGAATAATAAACATATCCTAAAACACTTCTGCTTGCAAGAACAAACCTCCCAGCTCCCTGGAGTCTAGTATATGAGATTCCAGGGGCTGGGCCTCAGTCTGATGTCTCCATCGCACAACTAAGGTGTGCATGTCCCATATAGATGATGCAGACACCACCAGGCATTGGGTCTCAGACAGTCTGATGTCTCCATTGTACAACCATGGTGTGCACACAGAATCATAGAATGGCTCGAGTTGGAAGGGGCCTCAAAGATCATCNTGGAAGAGAGGAGAGGGAGATTCAAGCCAATAGCTCCAACTCTTGGAAAGAGCCTCAAACCACAGGGTGTTCTCCATGCCTCCTTCTGAAAATGTTCCACCTCGCAGAAAATAACTCAAGACTCATAACTCAGCGCCATAACACTTACTCAGCACCATGACTGCCTTATTGATGCTAATGTCACGGAGCAGTAACAGGGTCCATTAAAATGAATGTCAATTGTTCCCTTAACCTTTGCAAGGAGCCAAATTCATCCCTTCAAGAACCATGTTCATCCTGTCCTGCTTTTAGTAGATGGTAATCTAAGCCCATGTCTTTCGTAACTAACTGAAAAATCTCCAAGCCAAGTTTGGTCTTGTCGATTGAGAGCACGTCTGCCTCTCCGGCAAGCAAACCAGGTGTATTTATGCAGTGGAAGAAGCCGTTTGTTCACTTTAGCCGTTTGTTACAGACCAGTATGGAAAACAGATTTCATGCTGCTGATGATTTATAAAGTGCTTTCAGACAGCCCTTGAATAATGAGTTATAACCAGGTACGAACATCCAAAGCCACTGCTGAAAATGCTCTCCTGCCCTTGCCGTGTTATTTATGCCGCTCCGGTTGCAAGACCTCAGCTCCCTGCTCCGGCTCCTCAGCCCAGCACCAGGATTGACCCGTCTCAGTGCCACAGATGTCTGTTTTCTATTTGGCTGTGGTATTCCCTGTGTGATATTAAAATGTCATCAATTCAGTTTAACAGGCCAAGTAAAGGCCTTAGTCAACCATTTAACAGCTAAGTAAAACATATGGCAAATGCATATCAGTCCAGGGACTGCACTAAAAGTTTAAGGGTTCAATTAAGAGGAATCTCGCTGCTGTGTTCTCAGGGGGTTAGGAAAACAGAAATGCCAAATGTTTCCCCCACTTGTAGCTGTTAAGCACCAGGCTGAAACCCCCTTGTTAAAGTGCTTTTTGTTGCAGTGCTATTCCAGTATGTTAAAAGCACCTCTGTATAACACACAGTTAAAATAAACTACTTATTGGGAAAAACGGAACTGATACTTTCATGATTTTCTGGGGGTTTTATAATTGTTGTCATTGTGGTGCAATGTCCTACCTCAAGCACCCACGTGCAGTGTTGCCACTAGAACACAGAGGCTGGAAGTACCCAATCCCCCCACAAGGCAACAGCAGATATCCCAGCGCTCCCAAGGCTGAAGGCTTAGCCACAAAAGCAGCTGAATGACAGAATGATATGGAGCTGGAAGGATCTCTGGAGACCATCTACTCCAATCCCCCTTTGAAAACAGGTCCTCCTAGAGCAGGTTGCCCAGGAACTTGTCCAGGCAGATTTGAATGTCTCCAGACATGAAGACCCACCACCTCTCTGGGCAGCCAGTTCCAGTAACTGAACTCGACTTTCAGAGCTGACCAAAGCCCCGTTTGAAGCTGCAAAGCCAAGCTGCCCTATTACAATTTTTTTATTCCTTAAGGACATGGTCACCTAGGAGAAAAAACATGTTAATTAAGTAATGCAACATCCCCCAGCAATATCTCTGGATTCAAGTGGGCCCTGACAATATAGCAGACTGACAAGATTGTTGTAGAATAATAAACATATCCTAAAACACTTCTGCTTGCAAGAACAAACCTCCCAGCTCCCTGGAGTCTAGTATATGAGATTCCAGGGGCTGGGCCTCAGTCTGATGTCTCCATCGCACAACTAAGGTGTGCATGTCCCATATAGATGATGCAGACACCACCAGGCATTGGGTCTCAGACAGTCTGATGTCTCCATTGTACAACCATGGTGTGCACACAGAATCATAGAATGGCTCGAGTTGGAAGGGGCCTCAAAGATCATCCAGTTCCAAGCCCCCTGCCATGGACAGGGACACCTCCCACTACACCAGGTTGCTCAAAGCCCCATCCAGCCTGGCCTTGAACACCTCCAGGGATGGGGCAGCCACAACTTCTCTNGGATCCATTCCAACAGTTCTATGTCCTTTCTCTGTTGAGGACTCCAGAGCTGGACACAGGACTCCAGGTGGGGTCTCACAAGTGCAGAGTAGAGGGGGAGAATCACCTCCTGTGACCTGTTGGTCACGCTGCTTTTCATGCAGCCCAGGATGGGGCTGGCTTTCTGGGCTGCCAGCGCACACTGCCGGCTGATGTTGAGCTTCTCATCCATGAGCACTCCCAAGTCCTTCTCCTCAGGGCTGCTCTCCAGCCATTCTCTGCCCAACTTGTATTTGTGCCTGGGATTGCCACTCTGCACTTGGCTTGGTTGAACTTCATGCTGTTTGCATTAGCCCACCTCTCAAGCCTATTCAGGTCCCTCTGGATGGCATCCCTGCCCTCCAGTGTGTCAACCACACCACCAAGCTTGATGTCATCGGAAAAACTTGCTGAGGGTGCATTCAATCCTGCACAGACACTGTACAGACCACAAACCTGGCCCGGTGATGTGGACAGGGCAATGGAATTGCAGCTGCAATCAGGTTGTCCCTGCAATGTAGGACACTTCTGGGACCTGCAGCTTTCTGCAGTGTGTCCCCTGGTGTCACCTTGACACCAGGACCCCCTGGCAGCCTGGGCAGGAGAACGGGTTGAGGCACAATGTATAGAGAGAGCATGCAAAAAAGCAGCAGCTCCTTAGTGGAGCAGTTAAATCACAAGACTGGACTTGCTCCAGAGACTGATGGTACAACAATAGTCACAATTTTTGCTGCTGCCGTTATTTATAGGCACAAAAATGTAGATCATTTTGAAACTCAAAGTGAGACGCCAAACCAGATACGGCAGCTGAACCCTCTGCCTAATAGTCAGCTGTGTTTTAGGATTTTACCTCCTGCAACAGCAGATGCAAACCCTGCAGGGCCGTGGCTCTGGAATGGGAGGATGCAGCTCTGCTGGCACCTGGTCCACATCGGTACATGAGCCATCAACCCAAGGCAAAATGGCAAATTTCAATATTCACACTGAAAAGAGCAGTGAGATGCTGAGGTCTGAATCACTGCAGTCAACAGGCATTTTCTTCCCTGACTATAAAGACACTTTGAATTTGGCCCTAAGGTCCTCAAGCAACAGATGGGACATGGGAGGAAGATATGATCCCACAGATGCTCTGTAAAGGACTTTGCCTGCAGAGAAAGACAACTGCAACTACCTAGAAAATAGGCACACAAGTGATTTCAGCAGGTCTCAATACAGTGAGTCGGGTACTACAGACTTCCCAGGTCTCCTCTCTGCAGTGCTCCTCTCCCTTTTCACTCTTACAAAGGTTTCTTCCTTCTAGCCTCTCCTGGTTTAAGGTGCTGATGATGTTCTGAGTTCATCCCACAGCTCTGTGTCTGTACCATGCTCCACCCCCCGCTCACAGGTTTTGGGACATCATCTTGTCCCCCTGCCCTCATCACCCTACCTGGGAAATATCCATCCCACCACAAGGGTAGACCCCCGTGGGTGGGGAAGATGGGGTTCAGACCACAAACTGCCACTGCTTTCATAGGCACACAATGCTGAAAATGAGAATTGGGAAGGATTAATCTATTTTTTTTATTTTCTGTAATTTGGTACCACTAAACCCAAACATTTAAAATATTTTTAAACAAAAGTCATACTGAGAACAGATCACGGGGCACACTGCTAAAGAAACCCGTGATTCAGACATTAATGCTTTTTATTAAACAAATAAAACACTCCGACAAATGCCTCAGAGTCTACAAATTATTCCCACAACTATGCAAAACTACTTTATATTTTAGCTTTGGGGCATTGTTTAAAATTTACTCTAGCGCTGTTTTCAAGAAAAGTCAATTTATTTCACCCAAGTGGAGATTTAAGACATCAGGGAGCCATCTGGTGGTTTGATTGCCTTCTAATTAAAATTCATCTCTTGGGCTCTTGACTTCCTCTGATGCTGAGCTAAATTGGCTGGCCCAGAGCATAAATGCAGAGAAATTAAGTATTGTAAGATGTGTGAAAGTAAAATTTAAGTATACAGAATGTCAGACAAGATTTTATCATTGCTTAGTAAATGTGAGTTGTCCACAATGCACGGATGATGAATTTACTTTCTGATTTTTTACGTCTTTTTTACAAGTTCAGAAGTGGAATAAAGTTTCACAAAAATCCTATGACAGAAAAAGAAAAGTATTAAGTGCATTTATGTTGCATTTCTATGGAAACTACATTGTGTTTCTTAGAAAGCTCACTATTTTCCCCTACAGCTTCATACATCTTGAAAGAGAAACATATCTGTGGCTTTGAAAATACTGAAAACAAAAAGGAAGAAAAAAGCAGATACTGAAACTAAGCATTATGCTGGTTCAGGCATTGCCCTCGCATTTTTTCTAGAAGATTATCAAGGCCCCATCACCACTTTCTGGGAGGGTACCCTAAAGCTGCTGTGGAAAAGGTTGAGGTCATACCTAGCATCATCTCCCGGGGCACGGGACTGAAAAGAGCAGAGGCTGCTGTTAGACCTCACCATGTTGGTGTTTGTTCAGTGTTCCAGAGTCTGGTTGCCAAACCATGCTCCTCCAGGGCTCAGCAGAGGAAGGACTTGATAATTTGGCTAATTAAGTTAGTGTCGAGTTGCTCATTAGTGTTCAGAGACTGGAGCAAATAACAACAAGCAAATTAGGAAGCTCTTCCCACCCTCAAGGGTGGCAGCAGCTGAGTGAAAGTCTTCATGATGACAGATTTGGATGTCAATATTTATATTCCAGCTAAGTGTCATTTTGGGTGCCCAAACCCCTCTTAGCATTTGGCCCTTATCTCTCCAACCCTGCACATCTGCAAGCTTTATTCCTGGCTCTGAACCTCCTAAATAGAAGCTCAGGCAGGGGAAGATTGGATGTGCTTGTTCAGTCCCATGTCCAGCACATCATATCACCATCCCTGCCTGGTCCCCAGTGGGGCTGATGTTGGCTGTGGGACCATATGAAGCAGAACAGCCCCCCAGAACATTCTGCAGTTGACATTTAATCCTACTCTCATGACAAATCCCAATCTGGAACAAGGTCACCACTGTCATTACTGGGTTTATCTGACAAACAAATCCATGTGCTTGGTTTATTGGACCATACCAAGAAGAGCTTTGTTGCACTGGTCCCATCCGTAACTGCGCACATCTCCCCATTGACTATGGGGAAATGTTAACTAAGAGCCAGGAAAGATGGTTACAAGGCTGCATGTTCTCTCTGGGAGGACAGAATAGGTGACATTCCCAGAAAGGGTGACAGGAATTACATCTGGGCCTCAGCAGAACGATGCTGTGTGGGTCTCTGGAAAGCAGTGATACCTTAACTCTGGGATGCCAAGTGGTTTCCTAGAGCTCCAACACCATCTGTTGAAACTGCCTGTGTTTCCCTGAAAAAAACACCCAAACCCATAGGACCCTGATTTCAGCCTGAATTGGTGCCATTGCTTCAGAAAAAGGAAAAAAAAGGAAAAAAAAAAAAAAAAAAAAAAAGAGGAAAGTTACTCAGAAAGAAACCAGTGATTTCTAAGCTTTGTAGCAAGGGGAAGACAGATACTGGTTTTGGATTTTACTGTGGGCAGGGATGTCGCATGATTCACTGCTGAGACTTTCATCCTTCATCGGCCAGCGTTCCTCCTGCTCCTCAGTCACTTTTTCTACTTGCTTCCAGTATTTTCATCATTTGTATTTCTCCACGATCCCCACAGGAGGAGCCTCAGCACTGCTCTAGCAGGCAGAATCTGAGACTGCCAAAAAGCTTTTGCAATTTCACCCTATTCACCCTATACACATGGCTGCCCTTTCAGTTATTAGGAACTATTTTTTTTCTTAAATTACTCTGAAAGAATGTATTGATCAACCTGGAAAGAGTTTCTAGGGGTGTTTCCACAGATGGAGAATTCTTTAGTCAGAGGTACTTGGTACATCGGGATCTGTAATTTGAGAATGTGTTTCTCAATTCCCTGTGTAGGGGATTATTTATGGGGAGAAAGTTACATCCAAAAGCGTGTGCAAGATCATAAGATGAAACATACCTTTTACCATGTCTCTACCAGCACTTCAGATTTCTGAAGTGTTGGAGGGTGACTGGTAAGACAGCTTCATCCTAGAATCAGGCAAAACTAGGCTTTGAAAATTGTGCGTTTCTTTTTTTGACACTACCACAGGCTCCTTCTGTGCCCTCAAGCCCATTTTCCCCCTCCAAATGCTTTCATGTTGCCTTCTGCCTCTTGCCTCACCTATCAGCTCCAGGGCTTGTGAGATCTCCAAAGCTACAGCAATGTACCCATGCCATTGCTAACCTCCCAGCACAGAGCATCGCAGCATCTCCCAGAGCTGTGCTGGGAGCAGAGATGGATCCTACCCCCTCCATGCTGTCAGGTTTTCTAACCAGCAGAGGATCTCCCCACAAACCAGGAACCATCAAGAGCACATCCCTGAGCCCAGGATGCTAGGAGATGCTCCCACCTTAAACATAGCCTTAGATGTGCACCAAGAAAAATCTCAGTGGGCCTCTGGTCTCTGTTCTGGCACCAGAAAACAGTCAAACTCCATTTCTGAGACCAAACTTTGCTGATAGGTAGCAACAGTTTCTGGAGAGGCTGCTTCTCCATGCTCTAAGGCTGGTTAATTAGAAATCTATAGATTGACGTTACATAAGAAATCACTGATCTTTTATTTTTTCAGGTGTTTAATTATTAATAAGTTAATGAGATGGAAACTGAAGCGGAAGGAAAAATGGTTCTCAGTCTGAAGGAAGTTAATATAAAATCTAAAATGCATTTTCTTCCAGCTTATTAACTTTGAGATTGATGTAATAACTTCAAGAGGTTTTTACGGTTTGTCCCTTCTCTTAAGTTTATATTCAGATTTGCACAAAGGTAGTTACTATATTCAGACTAGATCTTGAAAGAATTTTCTTTTACAGAGTGAGTTTTCCTATTTGGGAAAACAGAACAAAACCACTTATAAAATGTGGTAAAACCTGAAAATAAATATTACTCAGAAAATTCTTGCTCTTGAGAGAAGACTCAACCTGAGCCCAGTTTTCCATCACTAAAAGACAAAACGTACACTGAAAAATTTCAGGAGGAAATTCATTATATGGCCTATTACTGCTCATGGGTGACCATACCCAATGCATCTGTAATATTGGCCAGCTTCTGTTCTAATTTGCTTGGCAATAGAGGAAATTTCAAATTGCAGAAGGCACCAGTGGGGAGAAAAACTCTTGCACCATTTTTTCCATTAATCTTGATTGTTTGCTCTGAAGTTGCAAGATCGGTCCCTATTTTTCTGTCCTGTTCAGCTTGGAGTGACAGATCTGTTCACACTTCATTGTGTTCCAATACACATCATAAAAAATACCTTTTCTTTCTTTTTTTTCTCACTTTCTCAGGGTTACTACCCCCTCTGAGGCAGATGCCTCAAAACCAATACCACCATCAAAATCTTAGCTTTGATGTCCTTTGGGCATGTAGCTGTTCCCCAAGGTCTTGCAGCCAGCAGGACCCTTGCCAAATTCTCCTGCTCTTCCTCTGTGAGCTACCATGGAAGTCACCACTGCTGCTATAACATAATTCCCACCAGTATCTCCTTCTCCTCCTTCTGAGGGTGTATGGAAACCCCATCACTTGTACAAAAATCACAAACACCTCTTCTCTGCCACCGAGAAATGCTGAGCTGTTACGGAGCATGTTACCCTCTTCTAAAATTCAAAGGAATATGTTAAAATTACCATAACTGAATGCCACAGGAGAGATGAGCTCCAAAGTTTTCTTTGGAATTTCTTGCTGAACAGAAGTTTCTGCAGACGGTATTTGCTTTTCCCTGAAAAAGTGAATACATCCTTTTCCTCACCTCAGTAAGAGCCTGAATCACAGCTCACCGAGCACATGGAAAAACTCCCAGTGACTTAAATGGTTTTGAGCAGCGTCCCACGTGCACAATTAATCTATTTAACCCAAATGTCCTAGTTTATCGTAACCTGGGTGCTTGCTGATGTTCCTTATCCAAAATGGTTTACAGAGCTGTGCTTGCTGCAGCAGGTTACCAGAGCTGCAGAAAGTGTTCTCCCAGCTTTTTGTTTTTTTAACACCTGCGGTTAGAGTGAGTAATCTGAAAAGGTCTGTCACAGTTTTCCAACAGCAACCAATTTCTCTCCCCCAGCAGCCTGCATCCACCAGATACTGTGCATAACACATCCCATATTAATCATTGCTTGGTCAAACTAAACTCTTGAGCTCTTTTTAAGTTTTCCCAGGCATTTCTGCCAGCCTCTTATATCATTTCTGGACTTCTTGTCACAGATAGGCTCAATATCCTAATGCTTTTTCAAACATAGTGGGTGATGCATGAAACGCTACATTCCCCTCTCAAGCCCTCAAAATAACCACTCTATACTTAGAAAAGGAAACACCTCTCCGTTTCAGCCACTGGGAAATGCTGAGCTGTTTGTGGGGCACGTGCTACCACTTCCAAAACTCACAAGAATATGTATTTCCTTCTGCTCAATGCACTCGTATGCTCTCTCTTTATCAGGGAGATATCCTCACAAAACTCACAGGGATCCATCTACATCTGAGAACTCTACTCCTCCATCAAACACCTCTCAAATTACTCAGTGGTTCAAAAATTATTAGGAAAGATCTAAGGAAGGAACAAAAAGACCCGTGTTTCTCTCTGGGAAATCAACTTGAAATGGATGCTGTAAGTAACATATGCAAATATCCTTTTTGTATATGACAATTTAGTTTAGACCTTAATTGCTTAACTGAATCACTTTCAAACTGCATAGTAAAATAAATGACTGCAGAAGCCTAAATGTACGGGTATAAATACCTTTTTTAACATCTTGAATTTTCAGACTGTGAAGCAAAGAGAAACAGAAGGATGTAGTCTTATTTTTAATCACTTTCTTACTACTCAAATTATAAGAAACAATGAAATACATCATAAGAGACATCTTGAGATATTTTGGCATGCTGTGAAACTGAAATTCGGTGGCTTGACATGCTATCTCGGGTAATTTAACTTTGAAGTCTTTGCTAATTCTTCTCTGGATTATTGCCGAACATAAGCTTGATTTCAAAGCTCACCCTGTTTGGCTTTGCACATCTGAACCGAGACCGACATAAAATATTTTAAGTAGCTCCTGGGGAACTTTTTAAAAGTGTTACTGATAAGAACAGTGTTTGTGTGCTGGGATGGCCATGTGAGCACCGGAGAGCCCATGACACGTGGGCAGAAGGGCAGCAAGGAAGGGAAGGTTGTTGGATGAGGTGGAGATGATACCATCTTACCCGTTTGCTTTCAGTAGCTCAAAGGCTGTGGCTGGGTCCACGCTGAAGGCTGAGCCTCCCCATAACCAACCATGATGACAAATTCACAGCTCCTGGGGGTGTGAGACAGCACACTGGCACCTGCCCAACCACAGCCTTCCAGCGTAGTCTTCCTCACCCACATCTGCTCTGTAACACCAGGCACAGCCCTTTGGGTTCACAGCCCTTAGGCCAAGGGTCCTGTTCCTTCTCTCTTTCTCAGAAACCTGTTTTTGAGTGTGGACTTTCCCCAGCGACCACCCTCATGTCTCGCCTTTCCCGCCAGCTCTGACTCAGCCAGCGTGGGACTGCGAGCAGCAATGAGAGGCAGATCCGTGACAGCTTCCTCCCAACATACTCCCTCCTTCCCTCCCTCACCACCGAGCAGCTCTTCACACCACCAGGGAAGCACAGGATGCTGCCTTAGCACCAACTCCTACCCACCAGCTGCTAGGCTTAACTTGGGATCAGCGACGGCCTCTCCGTAGGTAGGGGTAGCAACCAGCCCAGCCTCCAGGTCCAGAGACACCAAGACCAGCCCTAAGACTCCCCCTCCCAAATGCTGGGATGGGAGATACGCTGGCCATCTCAAGGAGGTTGTGGATTTGCTGAAGGATCTGACCATGCAGATTCAGTTTCAGGACATGGGGGTCTCCTGCTGGGAGGGAGATGCAGGACACATCCACAAATGCCAAATAAATAAAGGCCAGAAAACGAGCTTAAGCACTTAAGCACCCAGTGCCTGATGTCCCATCCTAGGCTCACATCCTGGCTAGGTTTTGGATCACTACAGTGAGGTCTCTCTCCAGCACCTCCCAGCTTCCCACACTGGTCACCAGGCCACGCAATCCATACCCTCAGTGCCACACTATAAAAGTGCTGTTCTGGTGGACTGCAACATGGTTCCTCGTGTCCTATGAGACACTCTGAACTGTGAGAAGCCAAGCAGGGTACTGATCACACGTGAGGGCCACCAGCTCGGTCTCAAGGAGATCAGTGTGGATGGGCAAGCTGATCAGGGCAAGCTGATCATAAGCAGAGTAGGTGCAAGTCTGTCCTAGACACATGGCCTAGGGATCACGAACCCCAGCTCCTCCCAGTTTATTTAGCAAACTCAATCCAGTCAGGTTAGGGAAGAATTCTTTGCTGTGAACATCGGGTTTGGGTCATTCCCACCCCTTCTCTATGTATTTTATCTGGAAATTTTGTTTGCTGAAGTATTTTTTTACGTCCTTCGCTTACCATAAGCACTCTACCGTCCCGTGCAATGCTGAAATTGCTTCAATTATTACAGTCTATCCAGAGGCAAAACCTAATCTTTCACTTATGGGACTAATTCTATCCAAGTCAGCAGAAAAATTCTGGCTGAATTCAGGAACAGCATATTGTGGCCCCAGATGTGAGTATGGGCAATCTCGGTCCCTGCACTCCACGGGGTTGAGAATGCCCCAGAGAGTGACAGAGCTGATACCTACTCATCATCTGGGCATGGAAAGCAGGGTAATGCTGCTCACCTCCTTCATCATCCCACTAGTCCTGTTTGTTCTCTGTATTGCTTCTAGTCCCTCCACACAGTCCCTGAAGATCTCTTTGAGCCATTTGGTTTGTATGGTAAAAGGAGGAGGGCATTCCTTACTGAATGTAAAATGAGATAATCTAATGGTCCCAGGTGGTTTGGCCATTGCTAAATTTTCATCAGTCCATTGCTTAATGCAGTTTTAACTGGAGAGACAAACCTTTGCTTAATGCAGTCGAGCCCAGGAGCCAGATCAGGGTAGAAATCCCTGGGTCAGTAGGAATTCAAAACACAACTGCAACACCTCCTCAAACTGGTGGTAAGCACTGGATCATCACAGCCACAGAATAGCTATGCAGAACAACCATTCCCAAGTTTCTGAGATAAAAATCTGCCATTATGTAGACATGGTGCTTTTTTCGCATTGCACAATATGTGTGGTCACTTGTGCTGGTCATTTGAGAGATGATCTTCCTACATGTACTACAGCCTTTGAACTTTTAAGCAATGAGTATCAGACTGAAATTTCAAACCAATCCATCTGATCACATGTAAGCCTGCTTGTAACCCAAATGAGAAGGAACAGATTTCAGGGGAAATAAAGCAAGTGCAGCTCAAAACAGTAATCAAAATAGACAAAGCTGAATATCTTAGTCCTCCAGACGAGATTTTGGGCAAAATTGTTAGGTCTGGTGGGTCTGTAGTCTCTGTCCTGTGTGTACACTACAACTGCACCAATGTGTGGTAGCACCAACGTGCAGTACCACTTCTCAACATCACCTGCATTTCCTTCCATTCTTATGACATGACTATAAACAACCTCTCTGTAAAAAAACATATCCAGGGTATTATGAATCTTAATACTCTAAGATTAATGAGATTGTGAGAGTGGGTCTTTTTTTCCTGGACAGCTATATTTTCACATGCTCCTTTGGCTTTATAGTGTACCCAGTAGAAAACAAGTCTATTCACTGTGCCTCAGGTTTGTAAAGGACTCATTGAAATGATAAGTGAAATGTTTAGAAAACTGCTGAAAAAAACAAAGCCATCAAAATCTCAGTTAATTAGCATTAGCTAAGTAACTGCAGGGATAACTGAATCAGCCTATTTTCTTGCTGTAGGTAAAGATTAAAAAGTATTCAATTTATAGCAGTTTTCAAGTTGCTAGGGATTATGAGAACAATGCACACTATTTTCAGCACGCCAAGGAGAGTGAATCAAATGCAAGAGCCCAATCTTTCAGAAACAGTCCTTCAGATGATTCATCGGCAGAAGCCTGGCTGGAACGCCCTGCGTGGCTTGACACCATCGCATTGTCTCTCTGTGGGAGCCAAGGCAAAGTCCCCACCACACACCCTCACAAATAATTTGGAGACTGGGCTTAAAAGGAAAATCTTGCATATGTCGTGTATGTCACAGGAACTCCCAGAAAAGAGTTGCCCAGGAAGGGTGCAAAGACTTTGCTCCAGTAAAGGAAATGGCCAATGAAGGAACTTTGGACAAGTCTCGTTATGTCAAATTTAGTTGCTGGTGCTGGTTAAATGTCAGTTCTTTGTAGCTAAAATAGGACATTTCCATTTCCAATTTTATTATACATTATTTATATATGTAGACAGGCAAGGAAGCAGAGGCTGTGGGGTTGCCCTCTGTGTTAAAAAAAAAAAAAAGAAAAGAAAAAAAAGGAGTGATTGAGCTGTCTTTGAAAAGCAGTGATGATCAGGCCAAGCCAACAAAGGAGACATCATGGTTGGTGTTTACTATAGATGGCCTGCTCAAGAGAAGGATGTTGATGAAGGGTCCTTATTTCAACTACAGGATACACCACGCTCAAAGGATCTGATCCTGCTGGGGTACTTCCTTGCCATCTGCTGCAAAAGCACTCAGAAAGCTGTAAACAGCCCAGGAGACTCTTGGAGTGCATTAAGAATGATTTTTTTAATCCAGATGATAGACACTCCAACCAGAGAAATGTTACTTGACACATTGCTCACGGATTTGGGAATACTGGTGGATGAAAAGCTGGACATGAGGCAGCAATGGGCGCTCACAGCCCAGAAAGCCAGCCACATCCTGGGCTGCACCCCCAGCAGTGTGGCCAGCAGGTCGAGGGAGGTGATTCTGCCCCTCTACTCTGCTATGGTGAGACCTCACCTGTGTACTGAGTCTAGCTCTGGGGCTCCCAACATAAGAAGGACATGGATCTGTTGGAGGGAGTCCAGAGGAAGCCACAAAGATGATCAGAGGCTGGAGCACCTCTGCTGTGAGGACAGACTGAAAGAATTGGGATTCTTCAGCCTGGAGAAGAGAAAGCTCCAAGGAGACCTTATTGAGGCCTTTCAACATATAAAGAGAGCTTATAAGAAAGATTAAGGAAGATTTTTACCAGGGCCTGTAATGATACAAAGGGCAGCAGTTTTAAACTGGAAGAGGGTAGGCTTAGATCGGACATAAGGAAGAAATTCTTTATGATGAGGGTGGGGAGACAGTGGCACAGGCTGTCCAGAGAAGCTGTGGCTGCCCCAGCATTGGAAGTGTTTAAGGTCAAGTGGATGGGGCTTTGAGGAAACTAACCTAGTGAAATATGTCAGTACACATGGCAGGGGGGTTGGACTAGATGATCTGTATAAGGTCCCTTCTGACCTAAAACCTTCTGTGATTCTATGATTTATCAGAAGATAACATTTTAGAATTTTCAAACACATTGCAGAATTAAAACCATACAAGCACCTGTGTTTGCTTTCCATCTCTCTGAACCAATAAGTTTTAGAAGGCAAAGGCTTAATGGTTCAATTGTACAAGATGGAGCTTGCCCAGAATCTGATGCTATCTACTGGGTGCAAATCCAATATGAAGGAAAGTAGGATACCTAGGATACCTTTTGTTTCAGGAATTTCACTGCAAAACATAAATAATGCTGAATTCACTAAAGTGGATCGTTACATGAGAAGTAACGCACTGGAAATAAAATATGCTTCCTTAAAGCAATGTTAATATTCACATTCTAAAGGGCACTTGTGTGTTCAGACTGAAAAATAGACTAATTTATGTATTTGGAGTCTAAATAGAATAAAAACAGTACGTATTTCCTTTGCCTTNTTTTTTTTTTTTTTTTTTTTTTTTTTTTTTTTTTGGTGACAATGTGCATATTTTTGCAGAGAGGGAGCAGGATTCAGATTAGTTATTTTGAGAAACCATTTGAAATCAAACTAAGCCAGCCTTTAAGCAAGAGTAGTGTGCCAAAAGTTGTACTTTAAACCACTTAGTGTTTGCACAATGTATTTGTCTGAGGCACTTGCATGCCTAAACTGATATTATGATCTCAAAACTCCACAGGGTTTACCATGTTTATCCTCGCAGCATTCACATATGGCAGAAAGGGCTGTTGTTTCCACTTTACAATGAGAGGGAGAGACACGGAGCCTGTGCCTGTTCTGCCCCTGAACGGGAACAGGGCACTGCCCTGCAATCACCCACGTTGCTGGGGCACACTCCCCCGGGATAGTTTACCCTGAGCCAGACATCCTCCTGGACAGTGCCAGCTCAATGAACAATGCCAATACAGACTTTTTTATTTAGTAAAATACACTGTTGTCAAAAAGGTCATTCTTATTGACCCCCCAGAGTGGTAATAAGATGCCTGAGACACCTGGACAACTTTTTCAGCAGGGTCAGTGGGTTTCAAGGCTTATATGTGAGGTCTATGGCACTCATGCCCCCAGGAATTCTCTTCCAAAGGCTCTTTTTGGTCTTTATTTTTGAGGCCCACTTAAAACATAGAGCTGATTACTAGTAATCTTGTTACTGCAATGCATCCCAGGACATGCATCACCTTGAGCTCACTTCTTTGCACGTGAGCAAGAGAAATGGGGAAGACCCAACATGTCTGTCTTTCTGACCTGGCCGGAACCTGGTCACACTGAGAACCCCCAAATTACCTACCCAACCTGGACCCCATGGAGATCCAAGCACACTGCACTCTTGCTGTGCAGGGGGAGCATGAGTTGTGGTTCCCAAAGCCAAGGGAAGCAATGGAGCCAGCTGGCTGTACTGTGTGCAGAGTGAATCATAGAATGGCTTGAGTTGGAAGAGACTTTAAGGATCATTGAGTTCCAACTCCCCTGCCATGGGCAGGGACACCTCCCACTAGACCAGGTTGCTCAAAGCCCCATCCAGCCTGGCCTTGAAAACCTCCAGGGATGGGGCAGCCACAACTTCTCTGGGCAACAACTGTTCCAGTGCCTCACCACCCTCACAGGAAATAATTTCCTCCCAATATCCAATCTAAATTTCCTCTCTTCTAGTTTAAAACCATTACCCCTTGTCCTATCACTACACTTTCTGACAAAGAGTCCCTCTCCTGCTCTCCTGTAGGCTCCATTTAAATACTGTAAGGCTGCTAGTAGGTCTCCCTAGAAGAGAGCCTTCTCTTCTCCAGGCTGAACAGCCCCAGCTCCTGCAGCCCGTCCTCATAGGAGAGGTGCTCCATCCCTCTGATCATCTTCGTGGCCCTCCACTGAAGCCATTCCAACAGTTCTATGTCCTTTCTCTGTTGAGGACTCCAGAGCTGGACACAGGACTACAGGTGGGGTCTCAAAAGCACAGAGTAGAGGGGAAGAATCACCTCACACAACCTGCTGGTCATGCTTCTTTTGATCTCCTTATTTGCTCCTTCATCCCCTTATTTACAATAACCATTTTTACCTACCCACAGCATAAAGAAATGAATATTCAAATTCTGGATACTGCTGTCCAGTTTCTATCCAGCCTGGGTTTAAACTTCTGTTTTATAGCTCTCCTTATCAAGTTTTAATTGCTGCCTTTTTGCTCCCCTCCATCGCCAGTATGAGGCATTTGGCTGAATCCACTTCTGTGCACAGCAGGTGAAACCCTGGCTCTATGTAAGTGGATTTTCATCTTTGGATGTCATTCCTCTGCTGCTTTAGATTTCCACACATCTGCACCGCAAGGATAAATAAATCTATTCAATTATGATGGCCATGCTGTTACAGCGAGTCACCAGGCAGCATGGGTTATGCTCTGTATAGCTCTCTGCACAAACATGGATAGGATGGAGGGATAAAGCCACTGCACAGATACTGTACGGCAGGGGGTACCTGGGGAAGCACCAGAGGGGGTCAAGACATACCAGAATATGGTTTTCAAAATAGGAAATAGGTTCCAGCAAACCAACCCATTCACTTTTACTCTTTCCCAGAGGGGCCACAGCACTCCTTGGTAGACAATGCCAGATTCCAGGGCTTGTATTTTTTTTTTTTAACAACTTAGAATCATAGAATCGTTCAGGTAGGAAAAGACCCTGGGGATTATAGAGTCCAATCACCAGCCATATTCTACAAAGTTCTCCCCTACACCACATTCCCCAACACCACACCTAAATGACTCAAACACATTCAGGGATGGTGTCTCAGCCACCTCCCTAGGCAGCCTATTCCAGCATCTGAGCACTCTTTCAGTGAAGAATTTTGTCCTAATGTCCAGTCTAAACCTACTCTTCTGCAGCTTGAAGCCATTCCCTCTTGTTCTATCACTAATTACCTATGAGAAGAGACTAGGACCAACTTCTCTACAATGTCCTTTCAAGTAGTTGTAGAGAGGGATGAGGTGTCCCCTCAGCCTCCTCTTCCTCAAACTAAACAGTCCCAGCATGAAGCAGAAGAAAACTTACTGCATGAAGCATTGACTTGAGGAAAAAACCCAACCAAACAATTAATCTTACCCAGAATTAATTAGGAAAGTATTCCCTTTCCGTGGGCAGGGAAATTACACACAAAATGATCTGAGACCACAATGTAAATCAATGACAGAGTAAAAGTCAAGAGCTCAAGACTTTAAGACCTGTGTGCTTTAACCACAAAAACAACCTTGCAGGACTCTGGAGGGACAGCTGCCTCTGTTTGCTGTTACACAATGCTGGTAAACAGGCCAGAATATTTTTCCATAGATAAAGAGACCTACCCCTTACCCACTCGGCACTGCTACATTTCTGAGCTTACAGGAGGGCATTGCAATTCCTCTAGCAGAACACACTCGGTCTTCCCAGCGCATTAGAGACAGTCTAATGAGCACCTACCACTGAGATACTGTGTCTGCTTCTACTTTTTCCACCATATGGCTCCGCTTCTGCTTTTCCCTCCTCCTCTTTTGAGGCATGAGCTGCCTCCTCTGCCACTGTCTCTTTGGTGGCAGCAGGAGCCCTTGCTCCGGGGGCTGTGCCGGCAGCGCACACAGCAGCGTACCAAAATTTAGGGCCAGCCAGTCCTTCCTGAATCATTAACAGCCACTGGGTATTTGCAGTGGTCCTTCACTGTTAGAGGCACACCATTATGTCATTTCCCTTTCCAGAGGCTGTCACACAGCAGGAAAAGCAACCAAGCAATAAAATATACCTGTACCTGCCTCCTGCCGGCATCCAAGGGGCTGTAACCTATATACAGACCAGCTTTTGGTGACCTATAGCAGAACACAAATACCAAGTACAGTCCCCTCTGGGAAGTCTCTGGCACACCATGCTGCTGCAGTTCTGGAGAACGGGACATCCATCTGTGTGACAAGGGAAATCTGCAGCACACCACCTTGTGCAGGAGAACGTCTTGGATGAAGACACACAAGTGGTGTGGGCTGACAGCAGACACAAGGTCAGCAGAGAAGCTCAGCCACAGGTGGTAGCCTATTAAATGACTGTCACCTGGTCACATTTAACTGCATACTCCAAGGAAAAGGACATTCAGGCCAGAGAGCAGCTCTAGACCTTCTCCTAAATACACACAGAGCAGCTACATAAGTTATTTTGTTTTTTTTTTTTTTTCTTTTCCTGCCCCTTTGGTTTTTTGCCTGTGCTCTGGTGCAAGCAGGTGCCTTTTTGCACTACAGTTTTGAACATACACAGCCATAAATACACCAGAAATTTTCTTGAGATAATTCAGTTCAGGTAGGGGCAGGATTAAAGGACAGACTGTTCAGAAATACCTCTTGGTGGGACCTGCTGCTGGCAACAGCCCTGACTGCTCCTGCCTGCAGGCAGCACTCCTCACTCCCACTCCCTTATAAAGTAAATGCCCCAACACAGCAGGGAAATGGTTTCTCCCCAAAATGTTCCCATAATGCTGTTTCCTGGGGCTGCCACTCTCTTGAGAGTGGCCACATCTGAAAAGCAAGGGAACAGACTGCAACTACAACACTATTAAGCTCCCAGGGAAAAAAAAAGGTACAAGATAAAATGCCCTTCCCCAAGGAATTTGCTTTTTAAAATATATTTCATCTGCTGTGAAGTATGATCCAATCTAGCAACAGAAATCTAACCCTCATCACCCTTCAAACTAGACAAGACAGCACCGATGTGAGACAAACCCTTTATACAGTAAATCCAGACATGAAACAGTCTGAAAAGACCAAATTTAAAAGCTTCTGGCAGAGAGTTTTCAGCACTTTCAGAAGCACTTTCTGCAAATGGTCCTGCCTCATGATTAGAGATACGAGCCTTAATCAATGGAAAAGAGATAAATATCCCTGCAGATAAGCTCGGTGAGCGAAGTGAGGTAATTTCCCTCTTCTCTGCTCAGTATTGTTTAATTATGTTTACACATCTCCTCTCCAGTGGCACTAGGTAATATTTTGCAACAGGGTGACCGTGAACTTTAGGACCGAGTACATAAAACACCATTGTGATGACAAGGGGCTTCATAAGGATGGATGCTTGGTTCTGTTTTCTCCAAAAGGCATAACCCCTTTTCTGGAGCTGTTAGAAACTCACAGCAGAGTTTCAATGGCAAAAAAAAACCAAAACGTAGTTATCAGTGCTCCTTGGAATATCATCAATTACGGATGAAGAAAATAAAATTATAGAGTGGTTAAATGTTACTAACCAACAGAATAATCAGACAGAATAAACACCAAAAGTGTATTCAGGACTCTAACACAGAAAGCCTTTTGCAGCTAAGCTGGGATCACAGAGCCCCAAGTGGGAATTTTGTCTTGGAGAAGAAGAAAAAAGATGACATAAATATTTGGGTCTCTAAACACACTTTTTCTCCAAATTAAGGGAAAAAATGGCTTTTACAGGCTAAGATATAACCATGTGGCATGAATCAGAATAAAATGAGCACATGTTCTATAAATGCATCAAAGAAAGGCCTTACCAGCAGCAGTGTTTTCTTTTTCTATAAAATGCTTAAAAAAGTAAAAGTTTGGCTAAAGTAGACCTAACCGCTGTTTCAGAAAAAAAGACAATCTCCAAACTCTCCAGATTTACTTTCCATTGAATAATTTTCCAGGAAGATTGTTTAAAACAGAAAACTATGGCAAGAACTTCTGCAGTCCTGTGAAAATAGCTCCTGTGAGAAGAGGTAACCACAGCGCTACAAAAAGAAGTCAAAACAGGATTTCAAACAGCAGCCTGAATTTCCATTAAGAATTCTAGGTTTTACACAATCCTTTTCAGAGTCCTGGTCTCCAAACCAGCCACAGAAAACTATAGGAATCTCCCTGGCTTTAAAAATATGCCCTATGTAGAGCTTTTGGGGCAAGTACGAAACAATGTAAAGCAAGAGATCTTTCAGCACGAACACGAATAGGATGAGAATGTTTCATCACCACCTTGATTAATGGGTTCTTCTTCTAGAAGTTGTACAGAGAGTAGTCTCTTGATAACACAATAAAAAGTTAGTGCAACACTGACTCTGGAGTTGCATACAGACCCTTGAGCAGAATAACCTGCCTGACTAAAATACCTCCAACACAGGTTGGAGCTGAGAGATCAGCATGTGTGTGAAATCAAGCCTTTCTTTTCCTTCCACAAAATCATTAAGTGTCTTCTGGGATGCAATGACATGTAACAGTTGTGAGTCTACTACTGTCCTCTTTGCCACAGCCTCTACAACTTTCCCCCAGAACAAAACTCAAGCAGGAAACCCAACTTGTAATAATGATTTCACCATGTAAAAGAATGGGCTTGTGAATGCCAATGTTAATTTAGCATCTTGCTTCAGTGCTGTGTTATTTCACTTCAAAGCTTTCCAGGCTGTTATGAAAGCTCTTTTCTGTTTAAATGAGTGCAACCATTTAATCAGAATTCCTCCATATCGCGCTTGAGAGGGATCTGACCATATCATAATGAATTCTCATACTGTGGCATATATGGTTTTAACATCTATTATCCTCCTTGCTGCAAAGCCCCTTCCTCCTGAAGCAAACACCAGCTATTTAATTGATTTTAGTGCACCGCAGCGTAAATTACTAGGTACTGAGAGATGCAGAACTAAATTGTAAAAGACTCATTCAGTGACTACACGAACATCAAGTAAGCAGCAATGAAACTTCTGGGCAAGGCATGAAAAGAAGGAGATGGTTATCCAAAGCCAACAAAAGGGAGAGAAAATTGCTCGAGCTCCAAATAGCCACCTGCCTGCTGTTTGGAGAGAAAGGCCTCACTCCTGCACTGAGGGAAGTAGTGATATTATAGAGGATTACTGGCAGATATATATTGCTGCCCCGTGGACTGCCTACACCAGACCAAGCTACACAATACAGGCACATAACGCCTCCGTGCCCAGCTGCAACAGGGAGCCCTAATTGGGGAGTCAGCAAGGGAACAGCTGGTGGGCTTAAGGAAGAAACTCAAATCGATGATGCCGAAAGTTATTGCTGTAAAACAACAATAAAGGCACGTACTCTCGCCCTAAGGGTTGGGTACTGGCCCTTGCTGGGGACTGGACATTACAACAAACCCTCAGAAAGTACTTGTTTACGGTACACACCAGTACAGGAAAGTGATCAGATATGCTTGTCTGATTCACACATCCTTCCAATCTTTATGTAACTTTAAAGAATAATACATTAGAACAAGGTTTATTTGGAATTTTGGCCAAACCTCTTGTTTTCCTTATTGACAACAGCAGCTTTGCAACAATCAATATCTTAAAGAAAAAAAATCCATTTTCATCTGAACTGCTCACATTTCTGTAAAAGCAAACAGCATTATAATGCTCTCTGCTCAATGAAAATGTAGAAATGCTTCTCCATTATCTGTTTATTTCCAAGGCTAAAGGGGAAAAAATAATAATAAAAAAATCACTCTCCATCACATTTAGCATAATGCTTTGATTAAAAAAGCAACCCTCAGTGCTCCCTTCCTAATGAGTCCATAATGGGACACTTCAGACTTAAGCTAACAACGAGTGCACGCTTAGGAGCAAGGATGTTGACAGTTACCTTCACCTGTTGAAGGTGACTGCCTATAAGTGGTTTTGGAAATCATAATGAGAAAGTTTTTTATACTTCCCAAGATGAAGAAGGTTTTCACCATTCCTGTGTTGCAAGAGGAAGGCTGGACTGATGCCTGTGGCCTTTACAGAGAAAACAGTACAAGGAAGCAACAGGGCTGTTCCTAGGAGAAGGAGCTGTGTCTGGAGGGGACATGGAGAGTAAGAGCTACTGAAAGTCCTATCGTGGCCAGAAAAAAAGCAGAAGAAAACTAAGGTGCTACAGGCAACTAGGATTATCCAGTGAGCACGTATCACACTTCCAGTATCATACACTATCCACACAATTAAAGGTGTCTAAAAAGTCATCCTGGAGATCACCCTGTGGTCTACTAATATGTCACCAACAAATCTGCCCTTGCCCTGATCTCTACCTGAACATTAATCATTCCTTGTCTGCTTATAACCTCTCAGCCATTGGAAAATGGGAGATACTGCCTCATATTGAACACCATTGTAACCCAACTGATGCAAGAGTCTTTTTTTCTCCACAGAAAAAAGATATGAAATTGACGTTGGATTAATAGCTACTACCCAGTTCCCAGAGGCGTGATGCCAGGGGTCAGTTTATTACGCGGTCAGCAGCTTGCAAATCTTTAGTGAGAAAGTACTGAAGTGCACTGAGATTAACTCCTTTAGCCTTTTAACAGGGTGACCTGCGTTGTTCAGTCAATATGCTTTTGAAGATTTAGATATGGCACGATTTTTTTCTAAGATATCTTTTTTTGTGAGCTATCCTGATAAACCATGCCCTAACTACATTAAGCACTAGAAACAGGCTGGAACCAAAACCTGTATTGCACAGGCTCAAATAATAAGGGCGATTTCAAGATCTAACATACCAGATCTGCAGTTTGGGCCCACGTCTGCAATATGTCCATGTTGAAGGCTGTGATAGACCTGGGGTTCATTTTTCCGAGTGTTTCTTCCACAATCATGGTCTGATGCTCCTGCTTGTGTTACACATGCTCAACCCTGTTGCTGCTGTCCTACTTTGCTTTCCATGTTCACCGGCTGGATCCATCCCTGGAAAGCTGTGCCTTCTATAGCACCCTCCCCCCAGTTCGAACGACTGTCCAATAAAAGCAGCAAAAGGCTTTTTTTCAACCACAGGGCATAGCTAGCACCATTTCTTGTTCCACTGCAGACTCCTGAAGGCTGTTTTGCCCAAATCACTAATGTTTCACTCCATAAGCTTTGAAGAAATTAAGTCTGGCCTAACTAGAGCCCCTAAATCTCTGCTCAGCTTTGTGAAAGTCCAAGCAAAGGTCCCTTGGCACTTCACAGGCTTGTTCCTGGCATGCCAAGATATGCATCAGCCTTCCTGGTGCTATAGTTCTTATGGAGCATTTGTGTCAAAAAAATCCAACAAGCAAACAATTTATCTAATAACTGATTAATATGAAATGCACATGTTTGCTTGACCAGGAACTGGGAACGGGTTTTTCCCTGGCTCATTCTTTAAGTGCCAATAAACCCTATGGGATCCATTGGCCACATCCATCTGCCACACATCTTATTCTTGTGCAGCACGAGGAGGTGCTGGAAGCACGGCATCCAAGGCTTTTGACATAGACCCAGTGTATTTTCAAAGGGTGCTGCGAACTACTTTGGGCTGGCCCTTTTGAGACTCCTCAGCCAAGCCATCTGTATTGGAAATAAAGACGAGCAGAGTCCATGGGTTTGCAGCTCATCCTGTACCAAGAACCAAACCACAGCCCCTGGCCCACAATCATCAGCTCTAGTGCTCTTTATTACTGGTGTTGTTTCTCCTGTTCCCATTACTGTTATTAGTATAACAATAATAACAGCATCCGCAGAAAAAGGTGATGTTACGGGGCTTCTCTCAGGTGCTTGGACATAAGTATTTTCTGCTGCTAAAGAGCTCGTCTTGCTTTTATCATTTCTATAAATCCTATTGTGAGCACAGACATATTTCCTTCTGTCTTCTGCATAATGTTTTACAGGCACAAAAAACCAAGTATGGGAATAAATCACATAGAAAGAATGTGGCACGGCAGATCTATGTTTTGCTTTAATTAGCATCCTGATGTGATAGCTGGTTGGCGTGCGTATCGCTGTTTTGTAACACAGCGCGTCCTTGCTAGACTCCTTAAGGAACCTGGCAAACACGGCACTTCCCTCCATTGTCTGTTGTTTTTCTTGGAGGTTGAGTGTTTTCATTGAAATGTCACTTGCACACCCCGTCCATGCTCGGCTGCTCTCGGAGCGCGCTCAGGCATTGGGCTTTCAAAAAACAAAGGGAATTCAGCACTTAATCATGACTTGGTGCTTTGCTTTCTTATTTGCAAAACGTACAGGTGAAAGGCAAAAATCACAAGCAGCATAGTTATGGTAATAACAAGAAGTTCTGCAGATTGTACTGCGGGTAGGTACCTGCCTGTTGAAGCTGTTAAGTGGGCTACAAGGCACTTGTGTTGGGGAGGAGAGGGGGAGAGCTGATAAACAGCAGGACATGAGGACTCTGAGCCTGCAAACTTCTGGGCAGGGCTCTCCACAGTGCGTGACTTGCACCCAGCATGAAGGCGCTACTGTCATCTTGGCTTTTCCATGATGGAAATCATCTGAATAATTCAGCAGAATTAAGAAGCCAAGCTGGAAAAAACACAGTCAGGGGTTTTAGGCTCAGTTTGGGCTGACCTTTTTGCAAAGGCAGGGAGAAGCATTGTGGGCTGGGCTGAACCAGGCTGTTCACCCCAAAAGCTTGTTCTCCACAGAGATGTCAAAGCCTCAAAAGACCTTGTGCAGGGGAAACACTCCAGTTCCATGCAGAATCAGAAGCACCAGCTGGATGGGATCCAGGTCAAGCAGCCCTTCTACTGAAAGGATCTGACGCACTCCTCAGGAACACAGCCCCCCCAAAAAGGTGGAAAGCTATACCAGCCTGGCATTAAGGCTTTCACTCTCCTTAACTAGATCCTGAAATTAACAGGAATTCCTCTGGATTTGGTGCTATTCTTGACTGTGGGGGAAAAAAAGAAAAAAAAAAAAAAGCAGAGAAACTCAAGAGGAGGGAGTTCAAGTCCAATCACAACTACCTGGCTACAAGCTTTCCAGGGCCTACTGTAACCTTTCCCCATTTGACCATTCTCATTAGCTTCAGTAGGAATCAGAGAAATAGGGCTTCCAGCACAGTAGCCTGGAAGACTTTAGTTATTAGGAAATGCTCCATACCTGTAAGGATGTTAAGCGCTGATGATTCCCTGGGGACTGAGTGACTGGAGACTTTTTAGAAGAGGTTAGAAAAACATCTGCTAATGCTGACCAGATGCTACTGGCAGCATACCCTGCCCTGGGACAGGTGGATGAATTCTGTAAGTTTTGGAGGTGCCTTTTAGACCTGTTTTTAGCCTGTTTTCCAGAAGCAGTGAGGCAATGGCTCTCCATCCATTTGCCAGCTCTTGTTAACTTCTGATCCATCAGGTGGACTTCAACCGACTTTGACAGAAGAGTTAGAGATATCAAAAATATTAAGTTCCTACATATTTTAAGCAAGTATGGATGAATAAAAGAGAATGTGGAAATTAATGTCTTCATTGATCTTTAATATGGCCCCATATTCTTTCAGAGAAGCTCCTGTGGCTGTATCTGGAGCTGTGTCTAATGCGTAGTGCGCACAAATCTGCAGGGAACTGAACTTCACTTTGGTGGAACAATATGGATGAAGCCAGAGCTGAGCTTTGGGAATCTGCTCTGACCTACCCAGGCAGCACATTCAGAAACAGCATTTGCCAAGGGTCTCATAACACTTGGAAGGAAAATATGTGTTTACGTAAATCCATTTTTACGCATGGTTTTCCAGCATGAAGAAAAGGAATCATCAGTATCTAAAGAGGCTGATTATGCCAATGAGATATTAGTATCTGCCAGTACTAACCACAACAGGTTATCTGGACATTTCTCTATCTCAACAAGGTGAAGTAAGACAGATAGCTTAGAAGATACCATAGGGTAATTCTTGCCAAGGGGCAGCAATAGGAACCAAAATTCCTGTAACCACTCACTAACAAAGTTTACTATCATATCGAGACATAGCTCAACAAAACTTCTATTTCTGAAAGCACTTTATTAGCCCCTGTCTTCTATAATATCCTCAGAGGAAATCTCACCCAGCATCCAGAAGGAAGGAAACTTTCAGAATATTTTAGTGTTTGTCTTTGTTGCCTGTGTGGTTCTTAACAGTGCTATAGGAAACCCAAGTTTGGAAAGGAGCAGGTGTTTTCTTGGTTTGAAAGCACATCATCCTAAGGGAAATACAACAAAATCTAAATGCTGTACAGTACTTTTCTCTAGTGCCTGCAAAAGTTTTAGCAGAATCATCATAGGGGAGGCAGCAATCATACTACATCTGTATTCTGCTTTGCAAGTGCATTGGAAACTCCATCTCATACCAAAGCTGAGCAATAGCCCTTGGAGCAAATGTCAACCTGGAGTTGTCCATGACCTTGCTAAACTAAGAGTCAATGCATTGGAATACCCTGGATTTGGGGAAAATAAATAAAGAAAAAAAATGGCCCAGTTGTTTCTAAGGAACAGGTTAATGCTTTGAAACAGCACATGAAAGGAAATGTTAAATCTGGCATTCTCCAAGCTGGACTTCTGGTCTACCTTGAACTAAGAGGATTGTGACTGAATGGTTTTATGATGCCTTGTGTACAATGTATGTAAAAACAAAGTGGTGAAACCAAAGCCAAAGATCAGATTTCCCTGTGAATATGCCAAGAAACACAGAGGACAGATTCACTAACAGTTACATAACCCTGGGAAGAGCTCCCAGAGGGACTGGCAAGAACAAGTAAGTGTCAAGGAGACATGGACAGCCACCCCTTCACCTCCCTTCCTACCAACTCAACCACAGACTGCCATCGGCGCTTGCCCATAACTTTGATCAAATAAAGAAGGAGCAATATTTATTCTTTAAGTTGCCCTGCTAACAAGCATGACCTTCAAGTAAAAGTAGATGTACCAGAGGGCAAACATGCAGGGAAGCTCAGTCTACCTCCACAAGTCTTCTCCCACAGAGGTGTTGCAAGATGCTCAGGGGCTGTAATGTGGATTTTCCACAACATTGAATGGTAATGAAAATATTGTCCATGCCACATAAAATCTCCCTTGGGAAACATTAGCTAGTGCCCACTTAGCAAGTAATGACCCAGAGAGGACATATGGACTTGCGATTTGTTGTGGCCATGATACTCATCTTTAAGTGGCCCTAATTTTACACACACACCCCTTTTTTAATTGAAATGCTGCTTCCTGAGAGCTGCTTGATCAGAACTCTCTCCACTTCATATCAAGCCCCAGTTTTAAATGCAGGCAACTATTGCCTTGTTTAGGAAGCACACTCAAAAATCAGAAGCTAAAAACCCACAAGAAATCTAATAATAAATAAGGCAGAGATGTAAACAAAGAGATACCTCATGCCGAGCAATGGTTCACGGCTATTGTATCAACAAGTTGGTGTTACCCTGGAAACAAGAGATTATCCGTGCGCGCCTTCTCCCAGATGGAAACTGGGAAAGGAAGCATGCAGAATTGGAATCTTCTGGACTTTGCAGAGTTGCCACCCAACTGTTGATGCCAATCGATCCCAATCCCAATTACTGAGGAAAATTCAAAGGCAGAGAGCAGAGGTTGCACCATCCTCAATGCAACATCCACAGCAGTGAGGGTGAGTACCTGGCCATCTTATCCTCTCCACTTTGGGACAACACAACCCTTTTCCAGGAAAGCTCCAAAAGGTTATTCCCTGGAAACAGCCCATGCAGAGGAGAGGACAGCATGGCCTTGTCTGATTTACAGCAGCAAGGAGGTCTACCAGCAATGGCTTGGCACAACATCAAATGACTTTAATAAAATTAAGCTTAAGCTAACGTGTTGCTTCTTACAGCTGTGGCAGATTAAGAGCACACACGCATATAAGGTTCGTCACACAAGCTCTCTGCGTGAGTGGGAGTTCATTATGGTGCTGCCCCTTGATTGCACTCAAATGCGTGCCCATATTCAAATAAAATGACCCCATAGTGTTTGAGAATTTTTCCTCAATAGCAATAACAAAAAGCATCGATCCTGCTCCCTGGCAGACCCAGTTCTTGGTCTACTTCATATCTCAAACCACAGCTCTGTGGCAGGGCTGAGGAGCACTCAGAGCTACTGCCCCAAACGCTGTGGATGGGTTCCCAGCTGCTGACTTCAGCCAGGCATCTCACTCCAGTGGGCATCAGAGAAGCTGTGTCCAACTGAACAGCTAAATACTTAGTCCTTGAAAAATCAGTTGGCTGGGCTTACAAATATATAAGGATAATTTCCTACTAAATGCTGAATTATGAGCAAGTAGAAGTTTGTACCGTATATTCAGGGTCACCTATGATTACAGACCTACATTTCAGATAACCCAATGATCTGGATGTATGAAATTTAGAAAACTGAGAGTTACACTACACTAAGCAAGCTAATAATAATTAGGAGCAATATTGATTTATTTTTTCTAAAGAGATTAAACAAAAACAAGGATTTGTAACTCAATTGGTCCTTCCTACAGTCTAGCTGGCTTGTTGGAATTTGTACAACACCAATATTCCCAATGCAGATCCTTCTGCAGCACTCCGGGTTGAAATGTAGAGCTACAAGAACAGATTAAAAATGTACAGGGCACTATTCTTCCCACATTGCCAGCAGAACAACTTCTATTGACACCTCTCTGTTACCAACAGACAAGGGACCAGCATCATCTCCCAGGGTGTTTCCTAGACCTGCTTCTATCAGATGCTCCACGCTTCTCTATAGCATATCCAGCTCTTCATAGTTGTGCTTTATCCCTCTGTCTGTCTGCTCTGCTCTTGTTTGAGACAATCTAATTGAAAAAGAGAGACTAGAGATGGTAAGACATTTTAACATCAAGTAATGTTTTTTAATTGATTTCAGAAAGAGAGGGGAAAAGAAAAAGCAGAATGAGCACCCCACTGCCTGGTGGATGCGATGGGAAGACCAGGTCAGCAACAGCATACCATACACTTAATGGGATCCTGATCTTGAGGCTCAGAGGGAGAAAACAGGGAAGAAGAAGGGCTCTGGTGAGAGAGACATGTCCAGAATATGAGCTACCACTGCTCCTAAGACAAGGATAACACTTTTTTTTGTGAACCCACCATCCATGCACACATCTTGGGTCCCCTGTTGATCGGTACAGACCAAGTATCTTGAGTACAGAGAACCAAATCGTGATAACTCCTTATGCACAGAGCCAGTTCTGATCCCATAAACATCTCTTGACTCCAGTTTGACTTGAGCGAAACTATTCACGAAACACTTTAGGCTTTCACAAAAGCCCAGCCCATCGTGCCTGGAGATTCTTTTTTAACCACCTGCTGAGGATTTTGCAGATTGCAGTACACAAGACAAATACCTCCCACGTATCCCATCTTCTAGGTTAAAGAACAAAAGCTGAACAAGAACAAGAGTGGGCAATTTTGATAGAGAAACTTCATTGGGTTCAGTACTTACAATTGCATGACCAGATACAAATGGTTTGGACTCTCATAGATGTCTTCTAGGGCAACTATGTTTTCATGCTTGATCCTGAAAAACACATAAGATGAGATGAGGTGAAATACTGATTTTTAGTTTTTTATGTGGCTGCAAAACATATAGCTATTTTTAGTTAAACACTACTTGTCAGTCTTTATTCAACATCACAAAATATAATACTGATCAAAGTAAACACCCAGGAATGCTTTGCAGACCAGAAGACTCTTACTACTTGCAGAAAATTCCTTCAGTTCTCTCTGAAGCCAAAATATTTAAGGGTCAAGTATCTGGAGCATGAAAGGTTTAAAGTTCTCGTGTCAGAGGCATGAAGATGGTTGGTTGGAGGTTGAAGCCTCAGGACAGCAGCACAGCAGGCTGTGAGGGGGTGATGGAGCCAGAGTATGGGCTGGCAGGAGGAAGGCAGGGATTTGCTCTCACACAGAGGCTGGCACAGGAAGGCAGCTGCTGTACGACAGCCCCATGCTCCTTCCTACCAAATTCGCCCTGCTCCAATGTCACAGCTGGTCTGGACACCCGAATTCCCCTGCAGTGTTGTCAAGCACCACATGCTTTCCATAAGGCAGCTCCGAGCATGTTCCTGGGTTTTCTACACCTTCACCATTCCCAACGATCATTCCCACTACGCCTCTTGTCAAAATGCTAGCTTTAAAGAGAAAAATCATCTCTACGAGCATACATCTAACTAATTACTAGAGCAATGTCTCTCTGGGTTTGCTCCTTAAATGTTAACAAATAATTTCCAAAGGATACATTTAACCCGTGCAAACCCTAAAGAGACTATCAGTACAACTCCAGGGGCAGAATATTAATTATACCAATTGCAGAAAGTCTTTCTAAGAGCAAGAGAAAACGGAGACCACTCATTAACCAGCAGATGGACACAATCAGAAAGAAACTAGAAGTGCATCATCAGCAAATGCAAAACTCTCTACACATTTCAAGGTTCAAGTAGCTTAATTAAGATGCTTAATCATGTGCCAGGACATCATCCTCAACGGTCTCAAGCGCCCTAACTTCTGTGTGAAGATGCTGAGAGGAGAAGGTCCCCTGTGCCTGGCAGAATCTTTCCTGTAAGAACACAAACTAATCCAATTTTCTCTGAATTCACTAGAAAGGTTATGACTGATCTGAATTTACACCCATAATCAGTCATCAAAAGCTGAGCTCATATAAAGACCTTCACACGATTTGGAGGAAATTTAACATCAACAATAAGTAAACTCAAATATAACACGCTACAGGATGTCAGAGAAACAAATACTTGAGTAGGCTCCTTGCTCTACGTAAATACCTAGAAAATCCTGTGATATTTTAACAAAAATTTCCAGATAGATTGCATCACAAATTAAGTCCTTAATATTGACAACAGGAAACCAATACACCACCTGCACATTCATATGATCATTTGTGTTCCTCACACCATCATGACCAAGAAGGTGGTTTTAATACCAATAATCTGCCGCAGTGCTTTCTGTTTAAAGCCTCCAACTTAGTCTGTGGGTCTGGTTTTTACCATGCACATATTAGTGCTTTGCATTTCTATTTTTGAGAACCTCAGAGGTTCTCCAAACCCACCTATCCCCCTCTGAGACAGCTGCCAGCACACCTGACTTTCACCCACGCCGCTAACGGGTGGGTTGCCCACAAAAACGATCATCCAGGGAGGCGGAGGCCAGAAAAAGAGCTCATCAGACACGCAATGCTGCACGCCAAGGGCTGCTGCAAGACCATCTCCCCTTCCTGATTTGCAAACCAAATGGGCACTGCACTGCTGCGCTCTCTGAAGGCAGATAAACTTGCTGGGTTTTAAAATGAAGGGGGGAGAAAGAGCTTAGTCCTACCACTGCAGGGTCCAAGATGTCCCTCTCTGAAATCAGATGTGGGACATGAGCACGTGGGATTCAGGGAGACAGTGAATATAAAGGGCAATCTGGAGGAAGGCAGCAGAAGAAGCTGAATCACCCCCAAAGTATAAAGGCAACCATCCCCACCGGGGTGAGGGTACTTGGAAGGAGATGTCACTTTGGGAGGTGATGCCTGTGAACACCAGCCACCCCAACCACTGGTGGCAGCTACAGTTGAGAGCTTTGCTGAGATGGGAAGGAGGCATTTTCTTCCTCTTTGCTTTGGCCTCCCCAAGACCTGCAGGGCCTTAATCGCAGAGTTACACAGTGCTAAATATTCCCAGTGAGGAGCATATCGCATGTGAATCAAGCAGCTTGACCCACACAGCATTTCTCTACTCAGATGGACTCTAGAATGACAAGCTATTTAAAGGAAAAGGGAATGCAAAATTAAAAAATAAAATAAAACAAACAAAAAACCAAAAACAACCACCAAAAAATAAACCAAAACCAAATCAACAGAAATCACTTCAGGACAAAGTCATGGTTCAGATCAGGTTGAGTCACTGAAGCTGGACCAGAGAAACGATGGGTTTCCCAGCAGAGGTCACTGCAGCCAGCAGCAACTCCTGTGCTCCTTTCCTCTCTCTGAAGCATAGTCTAGCAATCCCCTACACCCCTGATATGCAACAATTAACCCTTCAGGGCTGAACATTACAATATCGCCCTGGGAACGTATCCTCACAGCACTTCATGAGTACCACAAAGGTCAGCGGAGACTGGGACAAGTTTGTCCCACTCCTCAGGGAGCAGATTGGGGGTGTCAGACATACAGGTACCAGCCAAACAGACGCTTCTGCATCGCACAGATGGTCGGGTACATCAAGAGCCGAGGAAAGCACTGTGCTGCGGCAGCTACTTGATGGTCAAGGATCAGGAGGGATTTGGGAATAACTTAATTAACTCCGCTTTTATCCCCCTCTAGAAGCACCGATTGAGTCTCAAAGGTTCAGAGGATTCATTCTGCTAAGCCTCCAAATGCTTCCACGCTGCCCCACTGGTGATCTCGCCTAGCAGAAATACTCAGTGGACTATCTGATCCCCTCAAGACCTGCCAGGATTTGGGTTTTTTATAAAGTGCTACTCTCATTTTAAGAAAGGAGAAGCAGGGTGCAGAAAAGCCAGAAGATTTTCTGTAATCACATGAGGGTAGGGAGCAGTGTGGGCTGAGAAACTAGATCCCCCAACCCCAGGGTATTACGTTAACCAATGGGCCGTATCACTGCAATCCCTTCTGCTTCCCACCTCAGTGAGAGGATCTTAACCCCACTTCTCTGCAGCCTTTTTCTTGCCTCTTTCCTCTCTCTCCAGCCTTCTTCCTTCCCAGTATGTGGCTCCCACATTGCAATAGACAAACCTGCCCTGGACTGAGTTTGTGCAAAGCAGCACATTGATGTTGTTGTGGTACGTGATGGTGCAACATTACGGCTGTAGCTGAGGGGACAGGGACATGGACTGGTAGTCCCCATGAACTGTTTCCGAAAAAAGAAGAAAAACCCTAAAAGTGAACACCAAAACATGGATTTGGTTAAAGCACATTAGAGCAGTTTACGTAAATTGTTATGAACAAGGAAACATCCAGCTCGAGAAATCTCTCTTAACCTCCCCCTCCTCACACTTGCTGTTCTCCCTGATGCTGTCCCTCCTTCCTGGCAAGCCCCAGGTGCTGCTCACATCTCCCACGTCCTGATGTATCCCTGCAAATTCCCCCATCTGTGATATGAGGGGCAGGTACCACCTCCGGCCAATGCTGTTTTCTTCATTTTCAGGAATATTCTGGGGCCATTTGACAGAAATAAAAATGTAAATAAAGAGAGGCTAATACTTTAACCAAATCCACTCAAGACTTTTCAGCTTACAAGGCCCAGGAGATACTGCAATCCAGAAGACAAAGAAAAGAGGAAAATAAACCTAGAAATGAGAATCGGGGAAAATTAAATATACAAAAAAAAAAGTGAAGAGTAATTAATTCTGGTAAGAAACTATGAAAAGAAAGGATGGATTCACCATTCTCAGGGCACTGCTGGTTTGGATGCTGTGCTACAGGAAGACACAAGCCACAAGGCTGAATGCAACCATACAAAATTACTAAGTTTTCCATTCAGCCTTTAAGGCCTATGATGCTGCCCTATTGACACACAAAGCTGTCAACAACACAAACGGAGGCAACATTACACCTAAGCAATATTTCAACGTATGAGCAAATTGCCAACCAAGACTTTAAGGAACAAACTGAACTGGGTAACCAATGACTTTGGGTGACTTTTCCGAGCCCGGCAGCTGTGCAAACAGGGGCTGACGGGAGAGCGTTTGATCTGCTGCAGAGCTTCAGGCACAGACTGGTCTCCCTTTTGCTTGCTGTGGAGTCGTTGCACAAGAGCATTGATAAGGGAATTCTCATTTTTCCCTGGCTGCTAGAACATTCAGTGCTGCTGAAACAAAGAAAAGTCTGCCTCTGAAGGAGCTGTAACCCTTTCCCAAAACAAGACCCAGCTTGACCAGGAGTGGCATTTGGCCCTGCGTGACAATTTCCATCATGCTGAACTGGGTGTGCCGCGATGCTGGAGTAGCGATGAGCATGTGGCGTGGCACTCCAGTGGCACTCCAGTGATGCTAAAATCCACAGTCACCATGGGCCAGAACAAAGCCACCACATCCTACTCACTGCCACCAGAAGGACACAAATCCCGTAGGATCAAAACTAGAACAAATGGGCAAAACTCACTTCAACATACCCATACACACCAAGAAATAATTTAAAAAAATAAATATATTCCTTGGGCTTTGCCTGGAGATTGCTTTTAAGAAGCAAAGGATCAAATATATGGCAGCTGATGTACAGTAGAGCAAACTAAATCCTTTAATGACTGAGTTTCCTGTACATCTCTGCTGGCTCCTGACTATCCCAGAGGCCAAAGAGCTGAAAGAAAGCTGGCTGCATATTGCCCTAGATCGCTAATTAGAGAAGTAGCACTCCACGTGGTTAAAAGCAGAGGACCCAGATTTTGCTGTTGCTTTGGCTGCCAAGCTGCCAGGAGAGCACGTTAAATATCCTAGCTGCAAAAACATGCTATGAATTATGACTGAATCACTTATATTAATATCAATCATATTTAACACTGAAAACTAGGATTAGTGAGAAGAATACTGTGCAAAACCTTGGACAAACACAAGAGCCATTTAAGTAGGGCAGGTTCCCTCCATAACAACTCTTTCTGAGCCAGTGTTACATTTGCAAAACATGACATTTAATGCTGCACCTCCATGAACAGCACGTGTCACAGGAAAAATGCCACAGGAAAGCACAAATAATTTTGTGAAAGCCAGAACTAACAAAGCCTGAGTCTATAAGGATTTGTAGTTTTGAGTAACCGAACGTCTTTGTGAATAAATGTTCCATTATTTCCACATATAGAGAGTTTTTCCAGCAGCATGGGGTTTACTGGGCTTGATGAATTCACTAGTTGGCTACAGGAAGCATTAATCACAGCTTCTACTCTAGAGAACACCAGAAACCCACTTCTGCTCAGCTGTCTTATTTGGTGAAAATGAGACAATAATTTCAACAGGTATCAGGATAATCTCACACATATTCACACACAGGGATTGTATCAGATTGCTTTCCACATGAAAGAAAACTACCAAAAAAATCTTCAGGATGGCTCATAATGATGTGAGAACTCATGGGAACAAGCCGTCCTGCTGCCATGGGGAAAACATGACAAGTCTGTGAAGAGGGGAACAGGGTAAGTGAGACGGCAAGGATTGGTAAAGGGAAGGAAACTGATGGCTGTCCTGAAAACGGCTGGCTGACAGCTGCAGAGCTGTGCCCACCGATCCTGGCCTGGAAAAATTTCAAATACTGATGCTGTTCATGGGACTTGCAGTGCATTACCTTGATGCGAGGCCTCTTGTAATTTAGACCTTTGAAAATCAACAGGACATGTGTAATGTGAGGCACTGTATCTCTAACTCTACCCCCCCTTCCTACTTTCTTATCCTGTAGCCCCCAAACATCTCCCAGGATGGGTATTTCACAGACTGATACTCCCCACAAAACTTCACTGACATTTGTGTGAGCAGAGTTCAGAATGACACTTCTCCCATCGTTCAGGTTTTCCTCTCACGTGGACATTTTAGTATGAAAAGAAGAAATGTGAGCCTTTTTTTTTTTTTTTTTTCTGCCCAGTTGGTATTTATCAGATCTTTCTCGTCCATCAGCTCTCTGACATCTTCTGTCTTGTAAAAGGTGACTTCACAGTAGACCTTTTGCCTTCAAAAAGGGCACAAACTATCTTGCGGGATTTTGTATCTCAGATTAAAACCTTTTCTCTCTTTGACAATTTCAGGCCACTCAACAGGAATGTCTTTTATACCACCATTGCACAGTCAGCAGATAGTCCACTGACAGTACTGTGTGATGACTCCAAGCAGCCAGGAGAGGTGGCCCCAGACGGCTCTCAAGAAGCAAGAAGAAACGGCACAGGTTAGGGCTGCACACAGAAAAGTTTGCAGGGGGAAAAAGAGGAGGTTGGTTGATTTTATTTTCTTTTTGCACACAAAAGTGAAGTTCCAGGTTGGAAGACCATAAATTTAAAAATGCTCATACCAACATGGAGATAGTACCCTTGAGTTACTATCATCTGAGGGTTTGGCAGCCCATGGTAAATAAAAGGCAAGCGGTAAATGGTAAATATCACCAAGCAAACAACCCTCTCCTGAAATGAACCTTTTTGGAGGCAGCTTTAGAAGAAGGGTGCAAGGTTTAATGGCGCTGAGATTAATTACTACTGCTTCATACCCCACCCACTGCTCCTCTCCTCAGCAGAGGTGGTACTCAGTACATGGTACTGTAGTGGCAACAGCTTCTGTGGCTACAGAAAGGGCTTTGGTGTCCACCACCACAAATCAGCAGTTTCCCACTCTCTCACTCACAAACACACATGCAAATAATGCGAAAGTTAGTGAAACCTCAACTAGACAGAGAGCAGAGATGGGAACAAAACCAGGTAGATGTCAGTTGTTCTTAGCAAAGGTGGATCTACAGAGCTTACAAAGCCAAAATATCTGCTTTTTCTCTCTTACTACATTTTGATTGCCGTTTTTTTTTTTTTAAGTTATATTCTTAATTTGCTTATTGCAAAGAGCTGGAGGAGGTTTGCTGCATTTAGTATTGAATATTCGCTTGCATTAAAAGACCTCATATTTATGAGAAGAAAAATAGAAATGATGCTATGCCTTATGGCCAGACAGTGTTTTTGATGTCCTCTGATCTCCTGCCACCATGATACCTTTTGATCCCACTCACATTGTCCATCTCACTTTGCTTGATGTAACGACTGTGCAAGGGAGAGCTAATTGCAGCTCAAAGCCAGATGGTTCAGTGCTCATATGTTGATTATCGGGCAAGATTAGCTAAATCTCTGCAGCAGGAAGGCCAAGGAGTTGAACTTTGGGGTCACACGTGGTCTCCAAACCACAGACTGTTTACAACACATAAAGGAAATTAGTGGGTTTACTAGTATCTTTAAGATCAATATGTTTCTGTCAGGTTAATTGGAGCAGGTGGGAAACATCATCATACAGTCCCTGTCTGCTTTGACAAACCGGCTAGAAGAGAAAGACCCTGGATGCCCTAGTAGATGGGACAAACAGGCAATCATGGAGGGATGAATCATTTCATACACCTTCCTTCATCTGTGACTGCAGTGGAGACCATGATGAAAAGCCCTAGTGTTGGTAGGCAGCAGCAAGTGGCTCAGAGCAGCCGTTCAAAAAAAGCCAGGAAAGGCAACATTTGGGGGAGAGACAGATGCCCACTAAAAGTCCCACTTCTATTAACCTTAGAAGACAGCAAGGATTTTTAAATTACTATTTTTTACCAGTTTAGTTATTTCAGGATTTAAAGCTTCAATTTGACATACAGTTTTCTATATGCTAAGAAATGAGCCAGGATGAGATTTGTCCTGAGCCAGTATCCTAACAGGATGCTGGGTGATTCTGTTATCAATGCAGCTTTTTCCTCTGGGGCTTACACAGGGTATAACCCACTGCAAAGAGAAGAAAGGATGAAGAGGCGTCAGAGGACCTTGTCTCATGCTTATACAACTTGATGTCTCTCCATTTCATCTCTCAGATACTACCCATCACCTCTATGATCTCCTGTCACTTGAAGGTGAAGATCCAGAAATCTTTCCAGCAACTTCAACAGCCTTTCTTCCCCAGCACCACACATCTTCCACAAATACCAGCCTTACGTACCTTGTTCATAAAATATTCCAATGAGACTTCATGATGATAATGTCAAGTTGGAGACATTTCGCAGCTGGAAACCTCAGCAGCTGTAAGACTAACTGGTTGTGACAAAAGCTACCCACATACACCTCGCAACTTCTGATCCATGCCCTACCTCGTGTTATACTCCCCAGCAGAGCAGGCTTTCTCTTAATTTCTAATTTCTTCAGATCCTGTGTCCAGGACAAACCACGACATCCTGTGAGCAGAAACTGGTTTGACTCCTCTGCCAAGGGCATTTGCAGTCTGTGCACCATGTCTTCGTGCACAGCTCTGCACAGTAGTGCAGCTTGAAGAAGGGGAGGCTGTTTGCTCAGCTTACAAAATAGTTTGGTTCCCTCCTGGGGAGAGAGATATATGAACCCCCTCAGGCCCAGAGCACATGTATTTTCCTCCTGGAGGTACTTTCTAGCCATCAGGTACAGTTCAAAAAGGATGCTGGAGGCAGCCATCCCGTTTCTGAAACAATAGCTGACTCCAGCTGTTGTGCCAGGCACGCTGCTGGGTCTATTAAGCATGCAATGAGTGATCCCACAGGCTTGTTGCCTCCCCAGGATACAGGCTGAGGTTATGCCCTGTTCTGCCTCACATCCAGATCACAACAGAGCTCAGACAAAGGCTGAACATCGCCGGCACAGATGATGGGTTTTTGCTAGGCAGTGGTGGAACTTTATAAAACCCCACAAACGTAACAAAAATGAATACAGACACTTTAAGAATAAAAATGAGGGATTCCTAGATTCCACACCTGGCGTTAGGTGCCGACCTTGTGTCCACTTGACTCAAATGTTTTTATGTGAAGGCTGCTCAATAGCCTTTAAAGAAAAAGAAATTCAAGTTCTGGGTCTTCCATTGCAATAACTCACAGCTCCAGCAGGAAGACCAAATAACCTTCTGAAATCCTTGGATTCCTACAGTAGGACCTGCAGCTCATTTAGGGCAAGAGGAATATCTCCATATCATTGTCATCCCTGATTTCAGGAGTTTCCCTGATTTCCATGAGAAGCAGACCAAGCCACCAGAACGATGGTTTCCAGGCAGTGGATCCCAACTGGCAGCGTTCAAAAAAAGCTTGCAAAACTTAAGCAAAACCCTCCAGACTATTTAATTTGAAACACATCAAAACAAATATTAATGATGAATTAATCATTAAAGGTGAAAAAGATAAAAATAGCAGCTGCAAGGATTTATCTCAACCAAAACCAGCGAACCATCTTTTAGTTGTTGGCAGCAGCCCTGTTTTTCCAGTGTGGAGGTGTGGATTTACATGTGCAGCCAGTAATTATAGCCGATTCCCACTCCCTCGCTGGGGACACATGAGGAGCTACGTGCAATTAAAGGTGGTGAGCAGCTCCCAAGCTGAGGTGGGTTGCTCTGAAGGGGTTTCATGCAATGACAGATGAACAAAAAGGGAGGCTCTATTTGCAAAACCCTTGATAAACATCACTTCAAAGAGGAGGACTGACACTCTCGGAAGGGTGATCTGGCTGCAGGCAGAACAACTGTTCCTGTACCTTCCCTCAGAAAATGAGCAGCTCTTATTAGTTTACAGTGAATGACGAGCTGGATAACTGGTGTGATGCTCTTTTCGTAGCCTCCTGGTTCTCAGATGAGCAATGTACACATACATTCAGTTATATCTGAAACCCGGCAGCAAATACTACACTTCTGAAAAGAAAGCTCTGCCATCCGTGAAATATCCATTTGATACAGACACAGGGATGTTGTTGTCTAATATTATCTCCTTTGTTGGTTTGAATACATACTAATGAAGGGTGAACGCTATATCACCCACAGAACTGTACAGGTAAGTTACACAAAAACATGGATAACTGACAATTTGGATGAGTGTAGGACTGAAATATGTAACAAAATTAAGTATTTAATCCCACCATACAGGGAACGAATGCAGCTTTCAGCCGGGAGATGTGACAGAGCTGGGACTCCCAGCTGTGGTTTCTACAGGATCTTTTGCTATTGGATTACCGTAACATCTAGCGCATATGGGTAAGGTGGACCTACACTGTTGATGCTAAGGACAAGTAACAGTACAAAGGTGGAGACCATTTATGTACCCAGAGGACAGTGAAGAACCAAAAAGAACACTTTGGCTCACAGCACAAAGCAGGGTTATGCTCTATAGTCGTATCCAAAGA
>VZRU01004762.1:0-118534 GCA_013398155.1 Pedionomus torquatus
GGGTACCCTCGCGCGCAGATGCACACGCTCGCGCACACACAGCTGTACAACGCGCCCCCGGCCCGCCGGGGCCGCGCTGCCCGGTCCCCACTGCACCCGCCGTTCTCTCGTCCCCACGCCGCCCCTGCGGGCCTGACGCCCTCCAACACCTGCGGGGCTCTGAGGGGCCAGGGCCCTCCTTTGCGAGCCACAAAACACCGAGTGGAGGAACCCTGTGCCGGCCGGGGGGCATCCGTCTGCTCCCACGAGCAGCAGGGTGGGGGGCAAGGGGAGGAAGAGGTAACACCAGCAGGGATGCTTGGGAACGTCCCCATCTTGGAGAACATCTTCCCCATTTGCCTCCTCCCAAGGCTTCTGTCTTCAGGCTGGCGTCTCTCCCTCCCAGACCTTATCCTCCCACCCTCCTTATGTTCCCAAAAAGCTCTCTCCCGGCCTCTGCCTTCACCAAATCTCACTCAGTGGAATGGCAGTGCTCGCATCTTAGGTTCATGGCTCAAATAGGGCTTTCTTGGGTGTTACTGCTGCTTTCTGGGGCTTGTTTTGGGGTTTTGGTTTGAGGTTTTTTCTTTGTTCATTTGTTTTCTTAAAAGTTCCCTTTCCCTTTGCAGAGCCCAGGCAGGCTGTCGCTGGCGGTGACCAGAGAGACCTAGCTATTCACACACCAGGTTTTGCCAATGCTGGGGGGCTATTGCCCCACAACCCTTCCCACACCATGGGCCTTCTCTGGCCCAGAAGCTCTCCCAAGCAGGGCTGCGTGCAAGGCAAGGAGTGCTATCTTCCTCTGAGGAACCGCCTGGATCTTCCCAGACACTCTGGCATTGCCTTCCACCTCGGCAGGAAACCAGTAGCAGAGTCGCTGATGCTGCAGGAGAGTTTCCCAGGGGCCACAGGAGCTGCCTGTCTCCAGGAGGGCTCCATCCCTCCCACTCACTGACTTTAATGCTCTTCCTGAGGAATTACACAGACCATTCCCTTTGCTGGTTTGGAGGGGAAGCAAGGGGTTTCTCCTTCACAGCAGCTGATGCAAAGCTCCAATGCAACAGGAAAACAATGTTTCTTTTTTGCACAGGTACAGACCAAGAAAAAGACTTTGTTCTGGATGGTGCACCTGGGTACACCTGGAAGGTGCCCTGGGAAGGGTGTGTTTCAGGACCAACAGTCTTGAAACTCGGTTACTCTAAGCAGTCCCTTCCAACTAGAGCAATCCAGCTCTCCATCTCCTGGCTGTACTACATCTTTTAAGAGGGCAAGTCCCGTCTGCTTCAAGCACTATGGCATAGTTCAGAAAACATTAAGGTTCCACCGTAACCCATGAGTTAAGTCCTGAGGCTGTTTAAGCGGTGGAAACTCTTGACTTGTAGCCATGTACAAAGGAGAATGTGGCTCCTGAACAAGAGCTTTTTTGATTGTGTGCACTCCTCGCGTTGATCCCTGACCTCTTGCTGCCTAGCCTTATGTCTCAGGTTGGTAGTCAGCAGAGCAGTTCCCCATGAAAGATGTTTGTATTCCAGTTTTGCTGTAACTCTGTAACTTGGGAGCATCTCTCATTTGTTGGGTATTTACTGTTTCCCTTTTATGCTAGAGGAAAGCTTGCAGAGGCAAGAAAAGAAGCCACTAAAAGATATCATGTGTGGAAGATGCATTTGTTGCAGCACCAGCTGACGGGCACATCTACTGCCACAAGGGATGGGGGAGGGCGGGTCTGCTTCTCCATTAAATGGAGTTAATTTATTTTTGATGTTTTGGGGCTTCCCAGGAGTAATACCTATAGTTCCAGGCTTAGTTTCTAGCTAGTAGCTCAGTGACCTCATTAAATAGGTCTATCCCAATTTCAAGGTGATGTCCCTGCAGCCCTGCCAAGGGATCCCTGGTGGCTGCCAACCCATCAGCCTCTCTGCCCTGGAGTAGGTGCACAGGGGAGCATTGCTGCTTCACATCCATGACAGAAGTGATGGTATGGAGACTGCAAACTCTTGGCTTGGGGACAAAGCAAGTATTTTCCCAGTACCCAAGGTGTGGCAGACAACAAGGAACAAGGGCACTGCAGTCTGAGATGTTCAGTAATCACTTTTCAACTGGAAGTAGATTTACCTTGACCTAGAGAAGATGGTTCAAGCAACAGCAACAAACAGCTAAAGAGGTTACTTCTCTGGAAAATGTGCTTTCAAATCCTTCTATGTGCCGTTATGCATGACATAGAGCATCTGAGGACACTCCACGTGACTACATCATGGAGTTTCCTCAGAGGTTCTCCATATACTGACAAATGGCACTCATGCCACCATGCTGGATTTTCCCCATTCAGCAGCTACTCATTCCCAATGGCTCTTTTTGCCCATGAGATAAGCAGTTATTAGCCCAGCTTAACACATTTCAGATTTGACAGAGGATTTAAAGGACTAAGATAATTCAGGGATTTGGGATTAGAAAGTGTAAATTGCCTAGATTTATTCCAAAAGTGGCTTTGGTTTTGTTTCATTTTTTTGTAAGCGGATAGAACCTGGCTGGGGAGGTGTTTTCCCACGTGTTTCAAAAGTTAGTGACTAAAATGACATGTAATGTAAGTTTATCTTTTTGTCACCTTTAATTTCCTTAAAAATTATTGCATAGCCTTCATAAACTCATCTGAAGCAAATATTAATCTCCAATTTTCATACTTAGACAAAATTACCAAGTGTCAAACAGCTTGAATTGGAAAGTAGATTTAGCAGCCTATCTGGTGGTGTTTTAGCTAGTTTTTCAGGGGGGAAAGTTTCAGGTAAATTCAAGAAATTGCAACTCCAAACTAGATACCCAGAGTAAGTGACTATAAAATGTTACTAGGGTAACATTTAAAATATTTCTGTGTAACTTGTGTACTGACGGGTTTGTTTGTTTGTTTTTCCAAAAGAGTTTTTGAAATGCGTTAGGTTCTAAATCAATACTTGAAGTTTTTTGTGCCTGCTATCCACTCAGGAATTTCAAGCTCTTGACAAGGAGATTTTGAAAGCACAGAGCTGGTGAATTCGGTGTATTTTATTGCCCAAGCATCTGGAATTGCAAAACAATTAATTAGGAGGCATATTGGATTTGAAAAGTCCTATCAGCTTACATAATTAATATTGTGAATAGTAGCATAGGTAGCAGGTTTTGCTCTAGATGTTTCCTTAAGACCCTCTACATTTACAACTATTTATGCAAACCTTAATCTAATTATAGAACTCAAGGGAAATTTGTATTTTCCTTTGTTACAGTGGCACAGCTCAGGACCACATTGCAGCAGGCACTGTTTGAAAACTAAGAGCCCCAGTCCCCATTGCAAAGTTATGAAATTTGATTAATGACTTCAGAGCAGAGGTACTAATGTCCCCTGTGTTATGTGGGACTTGAGCAATGCCAGTTTGAAAAAGGAGAGGAATCTTTTCTGTGCACTGATAATTATGAGTGAGATTAGGTAACCCATCCTCACACCAAGCATTGCATTCCTAGGCAGATACTGTCACCACTGGGCAACCGGCCTGAGGACACATTTGCTACACAAACACTAATAAGGGATAGAGATTCAGACTCCACGTCAGGTGGTTACATTTAGTAGTCAAGATGCTCTCAGCTACTGAGATATACCTAAAGCAGCGTGAAGTATTTGAATAAGGGTGTATTTTCCAAGCTTTCCCTTCCCTTCCCTTCCCTTCCCTTCCCAGCACAACACCACAATCCATAAAGCAGGTGTGTGAAAAACCTTGCACTTCACCGACATACGTACCACAAGCTATCGAGTACTGCAGTTCTCTCTCACAGTTTAGATAGATAGGCAATTACTTCCTCAGCAGTTGCCACATGTGATACTGTGGATTGGCAAATGAAACTACCCTCTGATATCTTTCATTTCAAAAGCAACACAATCTCATTCCCAGTAAAAACTTCTGTGTGTATTTTTCACACTGGGAATGACTGGTAGAACTGTGGTCTGAGGAAAATTTCTTTCACAGCTAATGAAGTCTAATAAAACAACTGGTTATATTTCAGCTTCCAAAATAATTGCTTTGTTTGCTTATTTATGGAACCACATCTTTCAAAGCTCATCCATACTCATGTGCTATACTAGTGTGCTAAATTTTCGGTCTTGACTTTATATTATTAGCAAGGCCATAGGTCAACGTATGTGTTACTACCCACTGAAAAGAGTTTAAACAGTGTTTCACCTCGTAACAACCTTCTCTCTGGAACGGTGCTGAATCACCTGGAAGGCTATACTATCTTCTGCTCCTGGTGCCTTTCTAGGTGCTCCTGTTTATTTAATAAATTTATGGCAACTAACAACTTTGTTGTCCTCGCTGTTGTTTTGAAGGGTTTGGCTCTTCATAGTTTCTGAAGGGGATGTTTTTTAAATAAAGGACCATTTCTAGTAATTATACTAAAGGTAGGGCCAATTTTTGTCCCTGTATTTGTGCGGAATACTACACACATATATATATCATCCTGTTGTATATTAGTGTGCATAACATGCCGATGTAACTTGTGCAAGATGATTCTGCTGGAGCTGAGGACTTATGTGCCTAGGGAATAAAATTAAAAACTTCAAAGGCTTTTAAGTTTCACTTTCAGTAGTCAGGGCCCTCATATTATTGCATGGCAATGGGACTTAGGCTCCTTGCCCATTTTTGAAATCTGTATCCTCCAGCTAAAGCCAAAAAATGCAGCATCCAAAGAGCTTTCTCTTTTATGTGAATTATCTGTAAACAGATGACAGATTTCTTATTTATTTATTTTCTCTCCACATTTGTTTGGTGAATATTTTCTCTGAACAGCTCCTGAGCTGCCGCTCATTCATGCACAATTCATCAGGAGCATTTGAAGTTCAGCATTCAAACTATTTCCCTTATTCCTGTTGCATGATACCATATCAAAACTTTTCCCATCTACAAATATTTGGTAGCACTTTAAAAACAAAACAAAACAACAGCAACAACAACAAAAAAAAACAGCCAAAAAGGACTTGATCATTTTAGTCTCTGTATTCATTGCCTGGAGATTCCCGTCAAAACTCCAAAAAAAGGAGAGCTCCTGCCGGTTTCCATTAGTTCGGGGCAGAAGGGAGCGTTCCCCGCGCCGGTCCGGCGGCGGCTGAGCGATGGCGGCGGCTCCCAGCAGAGGGAGGTGTGAGACACCGGCTCCGGCTCCGGCTTCTCCCGCGGACTAGTCACGGCTGCTTTCGGAACGTGTCAGAGTCCCACGGCTTCTCATTATCTGAGCGTTTTATCTGGGAACACGCCTCTCTCAGATCCGGCCCTGTTAACTACATCCTCCTACAACAGGTTTCCTAGGGCTCTGGCTCGAGCTGAGCCAAAGGACGTGAATAACTTGCAAAATATCTCGGGCTGTTGCACAACAGGGTTATATTCCTCTCTCGCTCACCACTCACTTTTTATTTTTGTAGCATTGTAATGACAGGTCTATTTTTGAGCTGAATGTTAACGTAGCTGATGGACGTCTGTCTCTACCCCAGGACTACCCTCACTGGTTTCCACTGAAGTGTTTTTTTGTTTTATTTACCAAGCACTGATTGTCCAGTTCAGGGTGGCTGGGCTTCCTCCAAATTTCTTTACTGGTGTCACAAGGATCCTCTCTCTGATGTCGCAGTATTACCACACTGCCCACCTCTGCCTTCATGTTTTCTCCCTGCCTTATCCATCGCCAGATAAAGGCATAATTGCACTTTGGGATCTTTGTTTCAAACTCCCCCTGTAGGTGTGTATGCTGGATTGCTCTTACTCTATTTGTTCTGTTATGGATTGCCTTGCCTTATACACTTTGCATAAAATAACATTAGAAAGTATTATAATTACAGTATTTATTAAAGCACTTCTTGAGGGAAGAAACTGGTAGCACGCAGCAAGAAATACAAGGGAAGAATAAGCTAACTTTCTGGCAAGAGATGCTTAAGAAGATGCAGTTCTATGAAGAAATACATTTTCTGTGGAACTTAATTGTTAATGTACTATTTGGTGTTCTACAATATAACCAAACTTACAGATTGTATAACATTCATTTGTCATCTTCTAGATCAAAAATGGCATATTTTTAATTGTTACAGATTTTCTTTACAGTTCAATATATTTGCAGTTTCATGCATGAGCTATTTTGTGAAAACAAATCATATTAAGCAAAATGAGAGCCTGAGTATAGGGCAATGGCCCCAGCCTTCCCGTTTATATTTACTTTGTGAGAAAAAAACAGCTATGACAAGAACATAGAGCCCCACTTTGTTTGGTTGTGTTTGTGGTTTTGTTGGTTTTTTTTTCCTTTTTCCTTTTGAAACTTGACAAACTACTGGGTGGGTAGCACAGCAGGTTCAAAATGCAACTCTCCCTACTAGCTGCACATTCCTACTGCACTTTCCTAGCACACATTTACTTCCACCAGCATGTAGCTGGGCTATCTTTTTACCCAACAGAAAGAAGCTTTCATAGGGAAGCCCTCAAATTCCTGAGCAGCATGTGGCAGTGGGAGGAAATCTGTTGTAGGTGCCTGTAAGGGGAAGCCTGGCTGTGTGCTTTCAGTCTTTTTTCTCCTGGCCTCTTGGTGGCAGGGCAAATAGAGCTCAAATGTACAGGGAAAAGATATCCCAGTACACTAATCAAAGCAAACATTATATAGATTTTGATTGCTCCAGCAAGAACGAAGTCTTTGTTAACTGAAGTAGCATTATTGATTTGAATGAGGAGATGTATTTATTCTGTTTTGTGAAGTGCTCCAAGCTGTGCGTGTATTTAATGCTTATGAATTCAGAGATGAGGGAGTAGGAAAGTTCTGAGTAAAACCATAGAAGAGAAACTATATCATTCCCAGAACATTTATTCTAATGCTTTTTCATAAAAACAGTTATAATTCTTGTAGTTATCATTATCGTCTTATAATAGACCTTAATGTTTCACTAACAGTGTGATTTAAGTCACATAATTAACAACATTCTTGACTGTTTAGCAATAATTAGTTTGTTTTCATAGAAATACTTGGTTTCATCTATCTGTAGAGAGGCTGAAAAATGATGGAATAACAAAAACATTCAGTCCCACAGCTGAGGATGAAAAGTTATGAAAATAAAAATTGCCCATGACAACATGTGATCCCATTTTAAGTATGACCTCTCACTCCTTGAAGCACATGTTATTCAGTACTAGAAACTAACTTATGAGGTTTGTGTTACTACCGTAATTTAAATTGACAATGCAAGGATTTCTTTGTCTGAAGATGTTATTGGAAATTTAGTTCTGCATTTCCTCATGTGCAACACAGATAACATCAAGAAAAACTTGAAAAATAAGAATACTCCCCTTATTTCCAAAGTCTAACTATGACCACATGCATTTTTCATAACACTCTGGAAAAAAAAAAAAGGTTTAACTTTTGTCCCAAGTAGTAGTTATTATGGGTCTGCTCTTATTTCAGATGAAGTTCCACAGACATTTACAGAAACCAGCTCAAGCCCTTTGGGAATAAGTTGTCTATGTGAAAAACTTTGTGCCCTTTCAGTTATAGGGGCTCTACTGTGAAGATAATAGCAAGAACCTTATTTTGACCAGGGAGCATTGCAGGTTATCTGCAGCTACTTAGTTTATTACCTCTTTAATTTGAGACCTACATTGTTTCCCTTTTGAGTAACATTTTGAAATCTAATATCAAATAAATGGACCCTCTGCTGTGGCCCCACACAATGCTTTCTGTTATTAGATGTCTCAGTTGATCTGTTTGAAGATTATTAAAGTATCTTGCACTGAGTTTTCTAGTTCATTTCATTCCACGTGCATTCATAAATTAGTTGATGGCAATCTATTAATAAAAACTTAATATTCTACATTATCCTCTATAAAATGTTGCAGGGTTTTTTTGTCTTTTTTTTTTCTTTTTCTGACTAGAACTATTCACAGACTCTCTTCAAGGGTTTCATAAGATACAGATTACAATATAATTGGCTTGATAATGGCCAAGAGTTTTGCTTTCACTCTAAGTAACATGAACTCCAAGATGAGAAGGGATACCTTACCTTCATAACTAAAATATCATTCATTATTTCATCTCTAGGTTATTAAAACTAGTCCTGAAATGGTGAACAAGAACCTGTAACTGAAAAACTGTGTATGGTAAAGTCTAGTTTCTCAGACCCAACAAAGCAATATCACTGATTGTGTTATTGGCAAGAAAAAAAAGCAATTGCTTACATCAGTAAAAGCTCCTACTTCTCCAGACCACATGTTTTTGACAATAAGGTTAGACCATAATGGACCTGCTTGGAGACTCGCCGTTTCCTCTGGAATTAAGTTGTTCAAAGTAGCAATAGTGCCAGCTCATTTAATGGTCCCTTTGAAAAGCAAGTGATCAAGATAGAAGGCATAAAATGGAAGACAGTAGACATGAGAAGGGGACAGATAGCACATTACTGGCCAGACTCAAAATTCACAAGGAATGGCAGTAAGTTCATTAATGATTAGAGACTTCTGATGTTCTCCACCTGCTCTACATGCTCTCAAACAAGTCCTGGATGAGGAAGGCATATACTGAATCTGAGCAAAAGGAGCATTTTGGAGGCTGCTGGCTGACATTTTTATCCTTTGATTTTTCAATTGATAAGGAAGATTTGTTACTTTAGATGAAAAATGAAGAACCGATCACAGTTTACAAGGATGAGCATGTGGGAGGACTGCAAGGGATGGAACACTGTAAAAGTAGTAGGATGTTATTTATAAGCAGCAAGATCCTCTTTCTTAGAAGAATCACATAAACAATATGAATATAACTAGAACAAGTTTCACAGTTACAAGCCAAGAAAAGATTTCATGATTCTTGTTCCTCCCCACCTCTAACGTTTCAGGGATTGTCAAAATCCATCCAGGAGCATGGAACAAAGTAGCTCACCACATCTGTAGCCAGTTCCCGCTCCCCCACGCCCCACCCACCCCCTGCTTTTTAAAAATCTTTTATTCTTTTTCCTCAGAAAGAATTGGTTTTCTACTTAAATGTACTTTTACTCCACACATGCTTTCCATCTTTCTCTGCAAGGAAGATCTTTCTCATAGTGATGTAGCTTGAGCTACAGCCCTGTTCTGCTTTATTCTCCATAAAGGGAAGGTCATCAGCTGAGTGTAGTAGCCAGGGTCATTGTCATGGCAGGCAGAGCATTCACACAGTAATTCCTTAGAGGTCTCAGCTCTAAGGGATGTTCAGACATTAACAGCGCAGCCTTTGGTGACTGGCCTCAGCAGTTACTCATCATCCTTTCCACACTGATGCCAGGACAGCAGTGGTTTTCACTGCAGTATGCGCTGTGAGTTTGACTGCCTTTGAGTATGTGGTGGAAGGTAGCTCTGTGACTTTATCCATCTAGCCAGATCTTTGTGGTTGGTGGAGCTCTGAAAAAAGGAGTGCAAAGGAGCCACTGTGCAGTCTTACCCTGTTTTAGCATGGGTCCAGACCTTTTGTTGCCCTTTTAAGGACATTCTTCTACCCTAGGAGTACCATGTGTCCTTAATGTTTACAAGAGAATTAAGATCTCCAATGATAGTGGTCTTACAATCAAGAGGCAAGTCTACATTCAATACCGTGTTTATCGTCCTAGCTGGTTTTCCCAGAATTAGTACACACATCAACAATTCCATAATGTATGAGTAAGATCTGTTTATTCCTTACCACAGCTACAGCATTAATCATATGTCCTTCTCCAAACCACCAGTAAAAATCTGTGCCGTGGAAAAGTACTAAACAATGTGTAGTGCCTTGGAGGAGGCTCAGGCTCAGACCTACTCTGGACTTAAAAATACAGTTTTCCACAGGGACATTACACTGCAGTACAGTTCTCTGCCCCTAAATAAAGGAGATTTTCAGTTTTCCATTCAGCTGATTACAGAAAGTATCGATAGATCTATTTAGCCACATGCCTTGTTTTTGATCGGTAATTTCGGAGAAAAGATTATTAGAGATATCCAAATGTAGGTGTATAAACAATTTTGAGAACAGCAGATCATTTATGTGGTTCCTGGTATTCAAATTATAGAAATTATGAGCTGGGAAGCTCTCTAATGTTTTACAATACTGTAGAGAGCTGCAAGGCCAAAGCTAATGGAGTTTGCTTGGGTATCATATCGGTGTCATGCTTATCCTCTGCTTATAGTGGTATAATTAAGAAACCTGTGCCAGTCTGAGTAATTAAGAAAGAAAGAAAGAAAAAGATATTCTTATATCACTGCATCTAGGTGATTCACTTGGAAGCACTGATAAATGAACACAGCTGGTTGTGGAATTAGAAGGTGTGCTGCCCTTTTTCCTGTCTCCTTATTAAGTACTAGTACAAGGTGAAGGTGATTGGTATTGAGAGACATAAACTGAAATCAATGGGAAGACAAAATAACAACCAAGAGAACTAGTATTTGTCTAGAGTAAACTAAAATCCATAAAAACATGAAACAACTCTTCCATGCTTTGCTGTTACTGGTTTCCTGAGAACGTCAGCAGATATTTCTTAGAGAACTACCTTCTATAGCTACTAAAAGTTGTGCGTGTATTCTCAGACTGCCTGTGCAACTACATAGCCATTGCTGCAAATCACTGCAGGGATGTGTGTTTCTTGAAAATCAGGGCCACAATACTTGATATGGTTTTCACCTTTTACTATAATAGTTTTCATCTGGACCACCTAACTGCTTGTGGTTTTTAATTCAGCTGGTCTGCAGATAGAGATGCTATTTTCCCCATGTACAATGTTTATATTCTTCCACATTTAAACCCCAATAGAATTAGTGCCAAAGGTGAACACTAAACCAAAGAACGATTCCTTTAATGACATCTGCTACTGACACAAATATTCTTTATAACCGGAATCTCCTGCTAGTACTCTTATGAACTACCATATACCTCTGGCGGGAAAAGAAGTGTTCACAAGCTTAAGGAATTCCATATGCATTTTATTGATGGTAATTTTGTTAGTTGTGCACTCTGAGACTGCTGCTGGAATGAGGACTGTTTTGGCTGATGGATTCTGCACACAGAACATACATTCAAGAGCAAATCTCTAGGGAATTGAAAAATGAGTCACTACTCTTGTATAGACATTGGGATGAAAAAAAACACCTAAACAAAACTAAAACTTAGTACACGAATATTTATTGAGTGTATCTCAGCCTGGATGGTGGGGTTTCTAGAAACCTTGCTTAAATGCTTGTAACCCAGTCCAACAATAGAAAAGTTTAGTGTAAGTACCTAAAACCAAGCCAAGTAGATGACTTGCAAACTTTCCTCAGACATTTCTAAAGATATGTGCTCTGCTTGGCTCAGCTTTCTTTGTCTGTCCCCTGACATACACAGACCTCAGCATAACCTCAGAGTTTTTTTTTCAGGAAGGTGGGGTGGGAACCAGTCGTGATTCTTGGTTAGTTGTGGAAATATTCACTCTTTTGCCCTAACTTGGCTGCTGCCAGGATAGCCAGTGGCTGGGAGCTCCTTGGCCAGTGTAAGCACTTGCAGTCAGTAACCACAATCACATCTCACTGTGTCAGTGTAAAGGAAATGTGTTGCCTACCAATACTGCTTTCTCTAAATCTTCACAACTCTCAGGCTTTTCACAAACTCTGGGAGCTGCAACAAACCGAGAAACACTGGCTTAGAAGACTGCTGGTAGCCTGTTCTTGACGGAAAGTGCAACACCCCCACCCCTCCTTCCTCACTTGTTCCTTCTGAACAGCTTGTAGCCATTGGTAGCCGTACTCCAGTCATGGGATTTGTCCCATCAAGTTTCAGTAATGGCAACTAGATCATAGATTTCTAGCAGCACAGTGGTGTCTAGCAGCACAGTAACTGATCAGAGGGATGCTTTGTTGCCAGTGCTGCATGCATTGAGTGTAGAGGCACTTCAGCCTAACTTCAGCTGGGCTGTTGGCTGTGTCATCCTCTTAGAGGAACACCCCTCAATTCCTTTGAGGTATTTCACTGGTATTTTCCTATTTGCTCCTATTACTTCAGGATCCCCTAGCTTATCTCCTTAAGACTTCAAGTGTGCTTCAGTGTAGCCAGCACGTCTCAGAGCAACAGGTTGGGGACTCTGGCTAGCACCCTGCCCACCTAACCTTGGCATGCTGTCCCACAGCTTGTCACAGGTAAGCCTGATATTGTCCCCCACCCACCTCAAGCTTAGTTTAAATTTCTGTCAATAAGCCCCACTAGCTTGTGAGCAAAGACCCTTTCAGAAAGGTGAATCTCATCTGATGCCACCAAGCCTGATGCTGTATAGGCCATCCATTTATTGAAAAACCCCAAATTGTGGTGTTGACACCAGCCATGGAGCCATGTTTTAATAAACTGGGCTTCTGTTTTTCTTCCAATGTTGCTGACTGCAACTGGAAGGAGAAAGGAGAAAATAACCTGTGATCCAGATTGTATTACCAATCATCCCAAAGCCCTGAAGTATCTTTTGATTGCCCTTAGACTGTGTTGTCCCTTCCTTGCCACCCACATGGAAGAGCAGTAGCGAGTAATAGTCTGAGGACTGTATCGGGCTAGAAAGTTTCCTAGTGATGTCCTTAATCCAGGACCTAGGGAGGCAGCAGACTTCCCTAAGAGGAGGATCTGGCAAGCGTGTTGGACCCTCTGCTCCTCTCAGAAGGGAGCCACCTACAACTATTACTGTCTTACTATTACCTCATGGTAATAACGGTGTTACTTACTATTACCTCATGGAGGCGGTCATGAGCATAGGTATGTCAGCCAGAAAATGAAAGTCAAAGAAAGTTTACCCACTCTGATAAGCAAACCTGGTAAACTGGTAACAACAAGATGGAGAAAGCTTGAATTTTTTGCCTCAGTCTTCACTGGCAACATCTCTCACCACTCCCCTCAGGTGGATGAACCACAAGGCTCTGGAGCCTGCAGCACAGGAAAGAGATGGGTCTGATGGAGTGGGTCCAGAGGAGGGCCATGAAACTGATCAGAGGGATGGAGCACCTCTTCTATGAGGTGCTCCAGAGAGGACAGGCTCAGAGAGTTGGGGCTGCTCATCCTGGAGAAGAGAAGGCTCCAACGAGACTTAATGGAAGCCTTTCAGTACTTAAAGGGAGCTTGAAGGAAAGTCGGGGACAAACTTTTTGCCAGACCTATTGTGACAGGGCAAGGGCTAATGGCTTAAAAAAAAAAAAAAGAGGGAAGATTTAAATTAGATAGAAGGAAGAAATTTTTTACCATGAGGGTGGTGAAACACTGGGACAGGTTGCCCAGAGAGGTGGTACATGCCTCATCCCTGGAAACTTTCAAGGTCAGGTTGAATGGGACTCTGAACAACCCTTCAACAATAGTTGAAGATACCTGTGCTCGTTACAGGGTGGTTGGACTAGATAATGTTTAAAGGTCCCTTCCAACCCAGATTACTCTATGAGTCTATGATTCTATTCAACCCCTCTGCAGGAATCAGTACAAGCCAATGGCAAAGGAAACCACTCAGTTCTGCAAATCCCAGCACACATGAAAAGTCCTGGCAACTTATTTCTGTATAGATTAAGTAAGATTTGATGAACATATACGAAATATCTCTGGGCAAGTCCTATTTCTGTTAGAGAAGAGCTCATGCAGAAATCTTGCCACAGTTTCTACAAAAACTTGTGAGCTCTCTCCAGAGAAAGACAAGGGATAGAAGTACTTGTCATTAGCCATAGAATGCCATAGGCATAACAAAGAGGATTAGCAACATCAAGGGTTTGGGAACCTGAGGATGAACATTTTTAGTCTATAGTCAGAGCGTTCTGTGCTTCTGGACTCTTCAGGTCACACTTGGTCCAGGTGCATCTTAACAAGACATTAAATGGAATTCATTTATCTCTTAGAAATTATAGAATGAAAGGCTGGAAGTTGATCTCACTGCCTGGAGGAGGGGTAAATTAGCCTGTATCTCAAGCATGCTGTTAGGAATGACAATTAAAATCTAATTCCAATTAGTAACAGTGGATGCTACTCTAAGTAAACAATGATGTGCAGATTTGTTGTGCAGGTTCTTAACTGCAGAAGTAGGCAAGTAGTAGACAATACGCAATTTAATCACCTCGGCAGCAGCAAATGGACTGGCTTGTAAATACACAACACACACACTTGAGATTTCTTTTGCAAGATGAATTACTGTGGGAGCAGACATTAAGGCTGATGTTGAGGCCAGGGCAGCCTCTTTAGGCTTTAGTTAGTGTCTGGTTCAATTCCTGGTTAATTAGGGCTGAGAAGCTGGAAAGTTTGTGGTTCTGTTGCATATTCTTTTCCTGCTCTGAAGAGGTAAATGAGGAGAAACTCAGGCTGTCAGTTTTCTCTCTCTAATAATCATTCAGTAAAAATTACAGAAGGGTAGAAACTCTCCAGGTACCAGCTCGGACTCATTACTGCTGTCGTGTTATCTGGAGACCCAAAAGAAGTGAGGAATTCTAAGCATTAAAGGTAAATTGTCTTTTCTTTAACCATTATTATTGAAAACTTTGGGAGATCTGCAAGCCATGTTCCAAATACAGCAACTATTGGAGGCTGCATTTGCTCCTCTTGATTTATGACCACCATCCAAATGCATACTTTCATTAATTTCAGTAGCACTAGGTCCTGATCCTGCATATATCCTACCAAGCAGTAACTTCAGAAATGTGCCTAATGCTATTACTATTCATGTGTGTACATCCTGCAATGTGCCTAGGGCCAAGATCCTCAAAGTTCATCATCTAAATATCTTTTGAGATTAAGGCCTACATTAAACAGAATTGAATTTGAGATACATTTTGGCATAATACTTCCAGAAGGTACACTAATAACTGTAATAATCCCTAACCTAACTGTTATAAGGGAGTGGAATTGTGTTAGAAGTATAAGAAACAGAAACACATGGAAATACTTAAGAGTATGTCACCCAACATTATCTATTGTGCTTTTTAATTGCAAGGGAGCTGGGACTGCAGTGTAAAACACTTGTGAATTTGTGCTCCCATTACTGTCATATTTTGTTGAGTACTATATTTATACACATTTTAATGTTACTAAAAATAGAATGCCAAACCTGCACAGCTTTGCTAGCTCTATAAAAAGAATCTGAAGCCAAAGTCTAGAAGCAAAGGAAAGAAAAGGGGGGAAAAAAAGAAGAAAAAGATGAAGATTGGAAAAAGAGGAAAAACCTAAGTGATGCCTTTCCTGGAAGCAATTCAATCAAAATAGTGACTATAAAACTATTCTAGAAATAAAGAAATATAATCCACTATTCCATAGCAAAAGTATTTTTTTTTAATACTGCATAACATGTGAAGTGCTACCTGCCAGCAGTTAAGCATAAAACAAAGCTTTTCTCTTCATCTTCAAAACCAAAAATCTGAAAACTTGACAGCAAAACTAGGCTAAATACAAATCCAGTTAACTTCATTAATCCCATTCTGTACACATTTTTAAATAGCCTTTTTTAACTGCTCAATTACCATTTATGTGCAAGTCTTAGAGCCCCAGGCTTTCACAAAAATATGTACTTCATGAAGACAACTTAATGTATTATGAAAGAAAAGGTGGAGGAAAAGGAGAAAATTTAGCCCAAAGATGTTTGGATACCTTCTTGCTTGTACTTCCATACAGCAATAAAATTTCTGGCAAATAAGGGACAAATTGTCCTCTTTTTTTGCATATGTCAAATTGTAGAGCCCATATTAATATTCATAGGCTCTCCTCCACCTAGAACAGCTTCAACTACAAGTTAAAGTTTGAGTTTAGTGTTTCAACAGAGACCTTTATTTTGGCACTTAAATGCTGCTTCCTCAAAGTGGTGTACATAAATTTTCATACACTGAACTTGTAACATTGAAAAGATATGTTTTCACTTTCAAAATGCTACATTCCTATTTCTGAGCTAATTAAAACTACATGCAATGCAACCATAGCTAGACCAAAGCTGTAGAATGAGGTCTACATACACTAATGTGATGGATACTGACTTGCAGGCACGGTAAATATGAATTGGTATTTTAACTGCCTTTCAATTTACCAGCAATATCAACTTTTTAAATCGTTCCTGGAAATGAAACTTTTGAGAACACGACACCTAGAAATGATATTACAGTATTGTAATAATTACTTGTATTAATTCAAGTTATTATGTCACTGCTGCACCTCTCTAAATCACATCATTAGCCTAACAGTTTAACCAAGATGCTGGCAAAATGCATGTTTGGCAAGTATATGGAGAAGCTCAGAACTTACCAAAGGAGTCCCAAGACACTGAATGCATTTCAGGATCACACATCTGGGCCTCAAAGTTTAACGTATTGCTAGTAATTGTAATTTGAGCTCTTATTCCTTAACTGAATTTAAAGGCATATATAAAATTAAATCTTAAAGCTAAGTAGTTTGAAGTAAAGAACTTGATCCCTTACTCATACAGTTAATGAGAGATGTCTGTTACAGAAGGAGGACATATAAATATCTAACTTAGAAATACTGTCTTAAAACATCGGAGCAACTTCAGAAGAGAAATGACTCTGTGTAAGCATTCAGTGATGCTAAGCTCCCTCTAGGTTAACACAAGGAGAGTAACATTGTTCGAAATTCAATGGCAGATGAAATAGACTTGAAATTTTTAAGCAAAAATGGATACCTTACTATACTGCCTTGCAGCTTAGACCTCTTATGGCCAACTGTATTGTGTAAAGATGAGCTGTGGAGATTTGCACAACATTTGTGCTGCTTGTGAAGACAGAGTGGATTTGTAAGTACATCAGCAATTAAGTCCTATATTCACGCAGAGCAACATTAAGATTAGAGGGGCTGAATTAAAATTCAGGGACAATCCCATACACACTCCTCTTCCATAGGCCTAGAATGCAGAAAACTGGTGGAAATCTCTGTAGAAATGAAAAATATCCTCTAAGATTTTCCTCCTTTTCCAAGGCATGGACATAACAGTGTCTCAGATGACCTAGAAATAATTGTAATAATGATTGACATACTCAATTGGGATGTAGACTGAATTTGCCTGGGGGAAAGAGGCAGGACAAAAATGTCTTCTGATACAATTATTTTCCGTGGGATGCAACAGGTCATGTATACACAACGTGTATTCAGCATTGCACAATTACATTTTTTTCTTTGGGATTACCAAAGCAGAGCAATAGCTGAAGTACAAGTGCTGCATGAGCCAAATAAAAATACAGTCAAGCTCTGAAATATTTAAAATTTATAGCCAGATGTATTCAGCCCAGGATACATACATATCCTGCTGCCACATCTTGATACGACTCTTGCACAGAAATCAGCCATCCTCTTTCTTTGATAGTAAGAATTCCCAGTAGCAAGTGCTTCCCATCGAGGGTGCAGCAACAAGCCGCCTACTAATCTGTCTTCCTTGGAGGTCCTGCAGCTGACTTGCTCAGCACTTAAAGTAAGTTAGATAAGTGCTTATATATCACAGCGACAGGCATTATAAATATCTTACCCTGCTGCGTGCTTATGAAGCTGCATTAAGCACAGCACAATTTACATATGTAAGGCAAAAGGTTCAATGTGGTTTCACCCGTTATCTGTGCTTGTAATGACCTTTCCAGCTATCCAGCTAAAATGTCTGATGTCCAAAGATGTTGAGCCAACTCCTTTCTGCAGCACTTACCCGAGAAGCACCTATGTCCATCAGCAGAGCTGCACTGCAGACGTGGATGAGTGCCTGCCCTGTGCATTATCCAAAGGCATCAACAAGGACCTCAAGTCAGTGGCCTTGAGGAGAGTCAGCATCCTCGCTGCTTTTATTCCCAGCAACTTCAGTGGGAATTCAGGGCACTTTGAGTCTCCTAGTTCTGCGGCCAGCCCAGACAGCAATATGAGTCGTGTCACACATTTTGGAATCAATTTCCATCTTTTCCTTCTAATGTGACCTACAAGTGAGCCATAAGTGAAAGAAGTTCCAGCTCTGAGTAACTGCATTGTCTACATCAATGTGATTAAACAAGCAATATATTCAGGGCTTTGCATATGCGATAAATTAAAGCTTTTTGTTCAGTAGCATTGAATGCATTTGAGTTAAAAAGGGTGTATAGAGTGTCCCTTCCATAACCCTGCTTTGTCATCATGATACACCACCCTCTACTCATAGGCTCCCAAGATAAAGCATTTACATCTTGCATTAATGAAGCAACAGATTACGGGCTCGTGCACTCTGTTACTTATTTTTATTTATTTATTTATTTATTTATTTATTTTACAACCTAAGTGAATCAAAGGTACAATAGGCTGAAGAGGATTATCTCAGCTGATGTCTGGAAGTAATTTTATAATTGCCCTATAAGTCACAAATGACAAAACCTACTTTCCCCCCGCCCCCCCACCATGTTACTGAGACTACCAGTTGCTGCATTTCCTGCCATGCTCTATTTCGTTGTTTCTCAAGAGGTTTCTTTTCAAGAGGAAAACTGTTTACATCCATGAGCTAAGATAAGATACATTGTGTGGTGAGGAATATTTGATTAGAGAAGTAAAAGACTCCGAGACGGGGAGAGAAAATAAAACCAATAAACAGTGATTTAAGCCTCCAAACATTCTGCCATTTTTTAAATAGTGCTTGGGGCTTTTTTTTGAACTGTTTTTCAGCAGAAGTCCAGGGGTTTCTCACAGATGAAAGTCATCTTTTTCCCCCCAACTGTTTTTACTATCGGGTGGCAGAAAGCAGGGCAGTTACTCTCTTGAACAAAAGACACGTGTAACCCCACCATCATTAGACATGTTCATGGGGACTCTCGGCAATCTTTCCATGAGGGAACTTTGCAAAAAACTGACACTGTAGCAGTAAAGCCTGATGGCAAGGGGTGCAAACCTGATCTTTCTTATGTAATCCCAAACCTTCTGTGAACCCAGCAGATAACACTGAAGTTCTGAATTACCTTTAGGTCTCTCTCCTCAGCATGAAAATGTAATTACAATAAATCCCTCTTCCTTATTGTACTGTTATAGCAAAGGTAAACGGAATGAGTCAGATCTCAGAATTATCAATTACTGAACTCTTTTCAGAGCCATTAAAGTATGTCTCTCCCTTGCCTGACACATGCTGTATGACAGATGATCTGCAGCCAGTGTTGACATTTGTACAGTCGCCCCCATTCAGATCCCAGAGCACTACGAGAGGCTTTTACTTTTGAGTACATACAGTACAAAGAAAAGCTGCCATACAAACCAAGAGGAGGCAGGATGCAATGAACCCAACAGCCAGCCTTGTGCTTGGCATGGTGTTTAACTCCCTGCTCTCTGCTACAGAGTGAGGTACCCAAATCAGGCCAGCCTTCTGTGCCTGGGCACCATCAACCTCCTTCATGTAGACTCTGCTTTGTGATTGTAGAGGCTGTATTTGTACACCCTATAGTACAATAAAATCCCAGTCTCGGGTGGGACCTGTAAGTGATATTGCAATAAACTCAGTAAGGAAGTAACATTTTGTGACATTCTTGGTCTTTTTACAAGGGCATTAGGCACCCTGACGTTGGCCAGTTGGGATTATTCCTTTTTGACTGGTGGGCTCCCAACTATGTCTCGTCTGATTAACTCCTTTTATAGTTTGTCTGCAGGTGTCAGTGGATGCAGTGGGGCTGCCTATAAGCAGTTCTTCACCGTGAAAAACTTGGAGAGACCAAGTGACTTTCCAAATATTTTTTCAGGGTGCCTGCTGCATACAATCTGTCTTTTTGGCACCTGCAAGCCTTATGATCGGCATGCCTTCTCATCGTCTGCTATTTGGCTGTTGTCTTGTTTAGATACTGTTTTTTGGAACTTAAACATCAACAGGTGTGGCAGAGTATATGAAGGCATGCAGTAAAGAAATGTGGCTAATTATAATCTTGCTTGGTTGTTTTGGGGTTGGTTTTTGGTGTTTTTTTTTTTTCCATTTAACAATTACAGTTAAAAATAACATGCATATAGAACCCCATGATTTAAAAAAAAAGTTTCCTAATTAATACAGCTTCTAACTAATGAAGTCTTACATTCTGTGACAGTCATAAGTTATTCCAACTCACACACACCTTGCTGCTTTCTGCAAGTAATAACTGCAAGTCTGGAATCAAACTGACTTGACAACCTTTTCATCCACAGCATTTTTGGAATAGGGGCAAGGGTCTGAACAACATCTAACCCGCATAAGCAGCATCCTAACAGATGGGATCGGAGAGCTGGCAGCCGAAACACCCATTCTGTTCATAAACTGTGGGCACAAAGTATAGAATGTCCAGCCAGATTTTGCATCTTTAGTTAGTGTGCCTATGGCAAAGGTGTTATACAAGGAGATCTGTGAATATTTTAGAGCTCTGAATCTCAGATATCCCTGATGATGAAATGTCAAGTGTGAGAGAGTATTTGTTGCTTGTTAAAGTACTCCTCCACATATATTTCTGCAGGATGGTGTTCCACAAGGAAGGAAACAATTTTTGGCTCATCTGTTGCTTTTTAGGTGAAGAACTGGCAGAGGATCTGGGAGTGCATACCTCACCATGACCTATGGCAACAAAGAATACACTCTCTACCTTTCCTTCTTGTTTCTCCTTAAACGCAAAATGGAAAAGAGAATTCATGGATTATGCAATTGCTTAGATTGAGAGGAAAGAAAACCTCATGGCCTCCTATCCATACCTCTCCCAAAAACTAACAAAAGCACCAAGAAATGCACTCCCTAAGGAGTGCCTAAAGGACATGATCACGAACACCTACATTGCATCCTAAAGTTCTGATTTATGCTTATCTTTAAGCATCTATAATTCCCAGTTCTATGCAGCTTTATTAGGCTAAATAAGAAAAAAATATCTGAGGGTAAAAGATGGAGAGAAACAAGGTAAGGAAATGCCTATATCTGTATGATTATTCACAGGAGTTGGATTCTTCTCAGTGCTCTAGCATCAGTCTTATAATCACTAGCTACTCAGAAGCTCCTCTTTGCTACACACAGGACACACAATCTGGATTATATTTGTATATACTCATTTATGCAAGTGCTGGTAAAATAAAGGGAAGAATGAAATGTTAGGAATGCCAATGTTGTAATTCCACCCTTTTTGCTTCATGTTGAGATTTTCCTGTATACCAGGTACTGTCCATTTACCTGTAACTCTATCATTACCTCTCCTACTCCTCTTAACCCAGACAGTGCAGTAAGGTTAACACAGAGGCTGGACAGGGCCAGATAATTATCATGCCAAAAAGATTCACCAAAATATGTCAGTGTAAAAAAACCTAATGATACATTCACAAAGCCTCCGGTAAAAGTTGAAGGGGTTTGCACCCTATAAATATTTAAAACAAATATCTCCCAATACATAAACACTCCCATTTCCTGCTGATAAACCCAGATGCATCAGCAGGGGTGGAGGGAAGGCAGTTATCTTTGCTCAGATGTTGTTTAGCATATCCCTAGATGCAATGGAACTTTTTTGTGTTAATTCTTCCTTTTCACTAATCCTTTTCATCATCGTATAGCATTTCAAAAATGTAGGATATGTAATCCAGCTCCTAATCTTAGCTAATGGGAGCTGTATCTAATTAAAAACTCATCAGTGTTGAAATATGTTTTTTTCACAGCAAAAGTTAAAAAAAAAAGCAACTACCCTTAAAAATTCCATTCTGCAATTTTGTTACTTTTATTTCTTGTGCATGATCTGTGCAATTAGACAGTATTTTACCTCAATTAAACAACATCACATACTTGCAAGAAAAGTCTTGTTTACACTAAACAGTTCGGGATGAAGAAAGCTGTTTTCTAACACAGGAATCAGCTCATCCACTACTCAGGGGCAATAAAGTAGCTCCCAACAGCTCAGTGTAGTATTACACAGCAGCAAAGAATGAATAACAATAATTATAAAAAGGTATCAAGTTCTACCTATAAAGGAAATTCTACACAGGTGGAAAGTTTCTGTATAATGAACAGAGTGACACCAATTTTGGCATAGTGGAAAAGTGCATCTGGGTGATAAGGGTTCTCCAAATAATGAGGCCTCATTTTTCTGTCTCAGCTGTGTAGTGCCCACTCTCATCCTGCCACAGAACAACTGCAGGTTGGATTCAGGGAGTTAACACATTCAGCAAGTGCTGCCACTGTGTCTGAGGCACTTGGGCTCCTCTGAATGCTCTGCTTGGTATATGAACCCTGGCTCTGCTCTTCTGACCTCCTGCCATCTCTGAAAGGACACAAGGACGGCCATATATAGAGCACTAGCTCCAGCATCTTGAAGTCTGGCCCTGTCCCAGATCTTTAGGAGATGCTTCACTGGCCTCTCCCGAGATCTACCAGGTGGCGGCTGAAGGCCCAGAAGCGTGCAGACTGTTGTCTTTGCAATTTTATAATTTAAATCCACTGCAAAGCTCAAGTACATACATTGTTTACTTACCAGTATTTGTTTGCATTGCTGCATTTCTACCATTCCTACTTAGAGAAGAGCCTTCCTTTCCCCCTCCTCCAGAACAATGCCTTGCAGGGAAACGCTTATTAATGCACTCGGGAGAGCTCCTGCTGCCTTTGCGTGGGAAAGAGTGCTGATTGCATGTGGAGATAGAGTCAGGTTATATTTCCTCCTTTCTAAGTTCAAGTAAACTTCTTTAATTTATTTGGTAATGTGGAATTAACTTTACATTTAAAATAGGTCCTGTCCCTGTGAACCCAGAGTAGCAGGAAAAGGCTTCTTGAGTTTTTAAGGCTTTAACCCTTGAAGTTCTGGACAAACCTTTCCCCCTCTGCTTTGCTACTCTCGAGTCTCTGTAGCAGCAGAGACTGGCACAATCACTGGAGGTGGGTCAGGCAGGCTAGAAAGACAGGTGTACAGACCTATGCACAATATTTTACATCTGCCCTTAGAGGTGAGAGAAGGTTTTCACGCCCTATTTCTGTCCTTTGCCTTGCATGCTCTGTTTGTTCCAGAGCATGATCTTTCTGTTCAAGCAGCTCTACAGATTCCCTTATTTCAGTACCATATTGATATCTAGTTGTGGCTGACAGCTTGCAAGAGTTGCCTGGTACACTGCAAGGGAACACGGCATCCATTGAGTGGTTTTGGAAGCCATTCCTGGGTAGCTGTATTTCCTTTCTTTCAGATACTCCGTTTTGCTATTAGGTAACTAAACTAAACTATCTAAACCACATATCGACCTTTATTGCTGATTCTTCAGAGGACACACAACCACCATGCTGCAGGACTTACTCTCCTTACTTTTTTTTAAGGAACCAAATGAAAATGGTAGCAAGCTTCTCATTGGAAACTGTAAGCTATTATTATCGCTGTGTTATCAGATATCTGAAAGCTAGACTTGCCATCTATTTCTGTATGACATCCACCATAACCAGGGCTCAGTCTTGGCTGCTTAAGGTATCATCATAGTAGATGGTTTGATGGATTAAATTCTGTAAATTTCCAAAATAACGTGGAATTCTTGTTCCACACTGCTCTATGACTTTGCCTCAGCCAGATCCATAAGGCACCATAATTGCCCGGCTTGTGTCTTCACTTCTTCCAGTGGTGCATTAAGCTATTTAAGGTGAACAAAACCCAGATCAGACTTGTTTGTATGTACACGTAGTAAGGTAGGAAACTTAATGGAGACACAAAACTGGTCCAGCCAAGAGTACTGACAAAATTTAATTATGGCATTAAGACTTACCCAAGGAGTATACGCAAACAGAAGGAAAAGTGGTTTGTCTGCAAACAAAATACTACTTGGGATGACCTGTTGAGTTGGCAGTTCTCCTGATGAGCAACATGTCCTTCATTACCCTGAAGGACACTGTTTCTGCCAACTGTTTCTCATTAGAGCTACACCACTACTGCTGCTCTGAGCTCCTGCTCAGCTGTCCCAATCCTGAAAGCCTCCCGAGCAGGATATGCCATGGAGGGGAGAATCGCTAGTTCCCCTGGAACTGGTGTTCCCCCCATATGTCTTCCCTTTTTAATCTCAATTTCTTTCCATTTCCCCTTTGCCTTTTGTTTTTGACTACCTGAATCCCTTGCAGTACCCTTGCAGAGTTAAGGCTCTGTAATCCGTGGAGCCATTAACAGCCACATTTTATATAGCACAGAAAAGAATTGCAAGCTTACTGGGTTGTGATGGGCTTCAGATTGTCCCTTTCCTCACCCATCAGGAGACTGGAGAAGTGCAAGGAAGAGTTACTATGAGTGGCAGAAACTCCATTGGTTGTGTGACTGCGAGCATCTGTTTTCAGGAAGCTGAGGCTGGAGTTTAATGGCAACAGTCTAAACTATCTCAACAAACTTGTTTTTTCCCTCAAAACCACAGTTTCATCCTACTTAAGACTAACTATTTGCTTTCTGTCCCTCTAAATAAAGCAAGCTCTATACATAAAGGGTTAAAGCAAGGCTGAGTAAAAGCATTAATACTCCACATTTCAGTGACTTCAATTTTTTCTTCTTTTTTCTGAATCTTTAATGAAAGTTAAAAGATTTTTAATGGTGCTTTTTTGCCATAGGACTCATCTGAAGTCTGTGCTCAAAACCCTGAGATTTGTATAAGTGTACAGTGACAGGGTTGCGCTAATGTCTTTGACTCTTTGGGCCAATTTATTCCATTTAAATTAACACAACATCAACGAGTCCTTGGCCTCTCTGCTAAGGCGGTCAGCAAGGCTGCCAGTTGTGATGACGGCATTAGCAAGATGAAACCTTGCCTGCTGTGAGCTGCTGGGATGAAAGGAGACTGCCAGGCATTTAAATCCAATGTTAAGCAGAAGTGTGATGATGTTTTGGGAACAAACTTGTGGGAAGATTCCAATTTGTCTTAATTTCCATGGTACCACACTTCTTTAACAACAGCCTGAATCATACTGTGAAGCTTGTCTTGCTACGGTTTACAGAGTATACAACAGGGCCTCTCCTTGCATGGCCCATGTCGTCTAAAGTCTTAATCTGACCCCAACTCCCACTTCTATATTTCTTATAAAAAATAATTAGCAGGCTGTTCTTCATCCATTGCCCCTTATCCACACTTGATTCTCCTCTCTCTTGTCTACTCCCGCAGATGTAGAAATTAAGAGAATTTATTGCTTCTTTTCCCTTCTCAGGGGATGAACCCAGGGGTCACGTCTTCCCACCTCTTTCAGTCACTGTGCTGAGATGCAGGGCTCTCCACAGTGCCTCGCTCTTCTGACCTGGGAGGTTTTATTCTACCTTGTGAGGCTCAGCCTTCACAAGCAGGTGATGCACTACTGTGGCGTGCTCAGCTGACAGGAGTGGTGAAGTTATGGATAGTAAAATAATTCACTAGCCAATATTTTCTGTGAATCAAAGCAGATTCTTTTCAAACAGGGCAATACTTATCCTGCCAATTGTATGGAGAGGCAGGCAGAGGCAAGCCCAGAAAGTCTTTTTGACTTTATTTTTTCCTCTTCAAGATCAGATTTTTTTACAAGGTTTCTACATTTGTGATTCTAAAGTAAGAATAGACACTAACAATTACAGACACAGGGCTCACCTCTGCTTTGAGCTCAGTGTAGCCATTTATACCCATGTTAAGCAATTACAGAAAAGCAGCTGAAAGAGAGGCCGGATTCTGCACCTGCTCCCTGGAAGTGTAAGTACCTACAACAGATGCTGCAAGGGAGATACAGCCTTACCACAGTGTACTGTATATACTGTGATGTATGATCCATCAAAGAATCAGTAGGAGGAGCGTTGTCAGTGCAAGGAACTGAGAATGGTAGAAGGAAAAGTGACTGAAGCATTTGGTGGCTATAAAGAAGCACTTTAATGTATTTCTGCTTCAATGGCAGAGTAGAGTTTGATGAGTTTAGAAGGAGAAAGGTGTGCAATATGCAGACAACGGAGGAAGTAGCAGTGGGACAAGATGGAAACTGTGCTGTAGGTGGGCATATAGCACAGCAATGTGGAATGGCTTTTTTGAACTCTAAAAGTAAGAGAGTTCACACATGCCTATTCATTAATAGGACATACTTCATGTACAATATCAATAGAAAATGTAAAACCTAACTATTTTTTGTTTCTGTTGTAGGAGATTTTACTCACTAAGCAATCTGTAGCTAAGAGTGCTGTAGGAAAAGCAATGATAAACACTAAATTGTCATAGTAAGAGATTTTTTCCTCTGCTCCTTTGCAGACAAATCCTTCCTATGTGAGAAGCAGGACAATTAATAGAAGAGATTCAGGTTAGAAGACACAACACAGGAGTGGTGATTCTGCTGCTGCTATTCCTGCACTTCTCCCAGGAATGCTCTTGCTCTTTCCGAGCTTCTTGGCAATTTGAGTGGTTTATGTCTGTTTCCACAGGGTAAGGTGGCAGAAATCATGATCACTTTGAACAGCTTATATAAAGGCAAGCTCATCTCCTTCACTGGGGCAATGGTTTCCAGGCGTTTTGCCCTATCCAAGTGTGCTAATTTTGGTTGGGGTAATTTTCTTTATAGTAGCTGGTATGAAGCTATGGTTCAGGTTTGTGCTGGAGACAATGTTGATAACACAGAATGTTTTAGTTCTCTCTGAGCAGTGCCTACACAGAGCCAAGGCCTTTTCTGACCCTCACACCACCCCATGAGTGCATAGACTGGGGGTGTACATGAAGTTAGGAGGGGACACAGCTGGGACAGCTGACCCCAACTGACCAAAGGGATATTCCAGGCCATGTGACACCATGTTCAGTGTATAAAGCTGGGGGAAGAAGGAGGAAGGGGGGAACATTCTGAGTTTTGATGTTTGTCTTCCCAAATAACTGTTACATGTGATGAAGCCCTGCTTTCCTGGGGATGGCTGAACACCTGCCTGCTGACGGGAAGTAGTGAATGAATTCCTTGTTTTGCTTTGCTTGTGTGTGCAGCTTCTGCTCTATTCATTAAATGTGGGTTTTTTTTGTTGTTGTTTTTTTTTTTTTTTTTTTTTTGTTTGTTTGGTTTGTTGTTTTGTTTGGTTTGGTTTTTTTGCTTGTTTGTTTTTTATCTTAACCCATAACTTTTCTCACTTTAACTCTTCTAATTCTCTACCCCATCCCACTGGGGGGAGTGAGTGAGTAGCTGCATGGTGCTTAGTTGCCAGCTGAGGTTAAACCTCGAGGCAAAGACAGTAGGAGTTTTGAACAAGGCAGCAGTGGAGTTGAGCTCCACTCAATTGACAGCAGTGCCTGATCCTGCAGGACATGCCTGCAGGTTGCATTACTTGAAGCTGGGCTGATGGAAAGGCTGGCTGTGATCAGCTGGATCTCAGAACCAACACAATGAGCAGAGCTGGAAATTCTTCTGCATCACCACTCAGTCTGTCTCTTGAATTACAAAAGTTGTTAACATTAATTAATAAATAATAGATGAGAGGAAAATACCTGTATTTTAAATAATTGGTTTTTTTTTCTTTTTGATTACTGACAGAATGTGTTGGAGAGGATCAACATTTTTAATTAAAAATATGCTAAGATAAAAAAAGGAAACATATTTTCCCTGCATTTTCTTTTTCCTTTGTTTGACTTAACTGCAGAATTAATTGCCACTTCCTTCCTGATCTGGGAAGAGGGAAGCTTCTGATGTGAAACAACATCGCAAGGAACACATGGAAGCAGAAGTGGTCATAGGTCTTTGGGACTTGGACAGAAAGACTGGCCACTTTTGGATCAGAGATGATGGCAAATTGTTGAGTCCATCTGTATCAAACTCCCTCCATCACACAACTAGGTAGTTTAAAATTGCTGCAAAAGGTCTATTGGATCCACAGAGAGAGAAAATATCCTTAAAAGCAGGTCTTAGAATAACAAAAACAGTTAAGCAACTTTGTTGTCATGCAGCTGGTCACAGTTCCTACATGTTAGGCATTTGGGGTCTGGAAAGGGGAGGATCTCTGCTAAATTTTTTTAGGAAGCACAAACGATGCTGGAGATATTTCAGTTCAGCCTGCACCATCCTCAGATGCACACATCCACAGATTGCACACAGCTCAGCTGGATGAAGGTGCCTCTCCGCAGAACTACCTCCTCCTCTCTATGACCAAATGCAGTGTACTTGATTACCTACCTCCAGAATAAATTCACATCAGGTACCAAAACATAGGGAGGTTACAATTACTGTAGACTACCTTACTCACTACCTTAAAGCTTCATTGCTATCGCAGATGTTAGTTTTGCCTTTAATTGCCAGCTTGCATATTGTAAGAGACCTCTGGAAACAAAATGAGCTCTCTGGGAAGGAGCGGATTCCAGGGAGGAGAAACTTTTGAATAAAGAATTTCTCATGGTCAGAAAGAGAACAGAAAGGATGAGTGGAGGGGACAACTAGGAACAAGGAACAATTCCTGTCAGATTGCTTTTGCTGGTGCAGACCAATATGCAAACACAACACAGCTGCTCACAGCCCTGTGGGTTGCTCCTCCTTTGTTTCTGTCTCCAGCAGTACAGTCAGCTACAACTGTAAGAGTAGAAGTCCCTTACTGAGAAGCAGAAGCCACAGCTCTACGATACTACAAGGCTATAACTCTAACTGGAATATGTACGGCTGCTACTTACAGCTTTGTTCAGGAGTTTGCCTTGGAAGTTGCCATATTTTGGTGTGTGCTTCACTTAAGTCTTGGAAGAGCTGGTCACTGAGAAAATGGCCAGCTATGAGGAACCTTACCTTGTAGCATGGGGAGTGAGTCCCCATCAGCATATTATCATCCCCAGAGAAGTGTAGTGGGACTGACAAGGATTTAGGAAGAGCACTCATGGACAACTTATGCTGTCAAAAATTCTCTTGTTCTTCACTTATCCAAAAAGCAACATTCCCACAGCCAGAGGCATTGGATAAACAGATCACTATGCTTCAGTTTGTGTGAAACTGTTGTAATGATGTAATATCAAATGGATAGCAGGGATTTTATATAAATGAGCTCAACAGATTTAGGAAGCATTGTCTTGTGACTCTCAGAATGGGGAAGTACATGGAGATGCTCCAAACATCTGTGACTGATATACAGAGAGAAAAGGGAATGTTACTGGTATTAAGGCACAAATTTCACATTATGAGTGACAAACATGCATTTACCAGGGACTGGATGTGTCACAACTAGTCACGTTTTCCTATTTAATCTGATTTTTACATTTTCCTTCCTAGGAAAGATCATAGCTATTTCAAGTACGCAGGACTAGATACCTGGCCAAATACCATAGTCTTATTTTGATTCTGACTCTTATCCACAGCTGTGCTTCAGGTGCTACCTCTGCTTACAAAGCTTCAATTCTTTTCAGGCTAGCAGTAAAAGAAGCTCAGTGAAGTGAAGAATGGCCCTAATAGCCAGCAGAAGCCTTGACCATATTTGTAGCAGGCTAGGCCATACATATGGGCTATATAGCCCATAGCCCATATTACCTCGTTCAAGTTAATTCGTAAACTAATAAAATAATAAGAAGACATTAAATGCTCCAAATGGTATATAAAATAATGAAGTTATTACATTATACAATAGGACACGTTACATTTTATTGTATATTATCTAATATAGAAAATATTCTAAAATCATAAAGTTTATTAGAATCGTAGAATCATTCAGGTTGGAAAAGACCTTTGGGATCATTGAGTCCAACCATCAACCCCACTTTACAAAGTTCTTCCTTACACCATATCCCCCAACACCACATCTAAATGACTCTTAAACACATTCAGGGATGGTGACTCAACCACCTCCCTGGGCAGCCTATTCCAGTGTCTGACCACTCTTTCTGTGAAAAATTCTTTCCTAACGTACAGCCTAAACCTACCCTGTTTCAGCTTGAAGCCATTATTAACAAGGATTCCAGCCTACAGCTGACAAACACTCTCGGGAAACAGAAATTACTTAATCAAGACTTTCTCTTTATAAAAATTAAAACAAATCATATGTTTCATACAGGGTTTAGGTGGAAATTAGGGGCAATTTTTGCCAAGAAGTTACCAGGAGGGCATGTACCCACCCCTGTTGTAAGTACTGTAACTGGAAGAAGCAGAGATGGCTCAGAAAATGCTTATCACTCCTATCTTGATAGAGCCACTACCTGTTCCTGAGCTGATGTTGGTGCTTCCAAGCCGATCAGTTGTATTCAGTCAAGGTGATGATGTTCATTCTGCAACACCTCCTTGACCTGCAGGATATTTTGCTTTTCTGCAGTGCACTGCAGCAACTGCATGGGTAAGACAGGTCCCTTTGGCTTGTCATTTACCTAGCAAGCTCACGTATCCACAAGCATGTCAACACCTCCTTGGATATTAGCAGGAGTATAAATGTTAGTTTATGCTAATAAGTAATACAATGAAAAACAAAGAAAAGGTCAGAAACTGTAGTTTTGTATTAAGTGTGATTTCCCAAGGCAGAATAAATCCAATTCATGGCACATGCTTACAGTTTTCCAAGAGATATATTTATAGCTGGGAATATGTACTTTGGCTAACCCTATTGTAAGCAAAGTGAAGGGAAAAGTTGGCTTTTTTTTTCACTTTTAGAGAAAAAGAGGAGGGTTAATTGGTTCTGTTAGCTGAAGGGCTATGTGCCAGGCAGTGGGAGCATACATTGAATGGAAGAACTACAGAGATAAATGAGCCAGTCTACATGATGAAAATATACACTTAATGCCTTCGGATAAAGAGAAAAAAACCACCACGACATCAATTAAAATAAAATAAAATAAAATAAAATAAAATAAAATAAAATAAAATAAAATAAAATAAAATAAAATAAAATAAAATAAAATAAAATAAAATAAAATAAAATAAAATAAAATAAAATAAAATAAAATAAAATAAAATAAAATAAAATAAAATAAAATAAAATAAAATAAAATAAAATAAAATAAAATAAAATAAAATAAAATAAAATAAAATAAAATAAAATAAAATAAAATAAAATAAAATAAAATAAAATAAAATAAAATAAAATAAAATAAAATAAAATAAAATAAAATAAAATAAAATAAAATAAAATAAAATAAAATAAAATAAAATAAAATAAAATAAAATAAAATAAAATAAAATAAAATAAAATAAAATAAAATAAAATAAAATAAAATAAAATAAAATAAAATAAAATAAAATAAAATAAAATAAAATAAAATAAAATAAAATAAAATAAAATAAAATAAAATAAAATAAAATAAAATAAAATAAAATAAAATAAAATAAAATAAAATAAAATAAAATAAAATAAAATAAAATAAAATAAAATAAAATAAAATAAAATAAAATAAAATAAAATAAAATAAAATAAAATAAAATAAAATAAAATAAAATAAAATAAAATAAAATAAAATAAAATAAAATAAAATAAAATAAAACAAAATAAAGTAAAAATCTCTGACTATTTCAGGCACAGTGTTACTAGTTATTAGCTCATGCAAATAATTGGTCTAAGTGTTTGCTTAGAAGGGTAAATAGCATATTGTTTCTTTTCTGCAATTACTAAAAGAGGCGGTCATGACAAAATTCCATCATGACCATCATATTTACCCTTTCCCACCCAGAGCCTCTAGATCTCAAACCAGTTAAAGGCATTTATTCTATAAAGGTTTCTGACATGATCACAAAGAACAAATCTCACTTATTTTTCCATTTAAATAAGAGACAAAAGACTTGTGTGAGCAAAAGATCAGTGCAGTAAAAGCAAACAGAAAAAGACTTAAAGCCTTGAAGGAAAATCACTAAAGAAAGGGCCATGGCCATATTTCACAGACATTGGCCATTACAAACATAGACATAAACTCAGCACAAAATATCTACAGAAAGAAGGGAAGTTGTTGGTAAACAAAAAGAACTTCTGCATGATCTTCCTGTTTATCCAACTTTTTTTTTTCTGCTTAGTTGCAAGATGCACAATTTTGTGTAGGAAAATTATCTTGAATTTTCTCTTCTGATTCTGTCCAGCTCACCAGTTCACCATCCTTTCTTTCTTTATTTGGCAGAACCTACAATTCTCCTTCAACAGCCACCTGCTTTGGAGAGTCTCTCAGTGCCCTTATCCATGACCCTTCATTTAAGGTTACACACCATTTCCAATTGTGATTGAAAATAATATCTCATACCATCCCAAGCTACACAGAAGAGAATGAGAACACCTGAAGTAGCCCATTCTCAGGAAAAGCATTAGATACCACTTACTGTACTGACAAAACCTCTGTTACAATATGCCAGTTTCTTTCAGGTCTTCATTTCTATTTATAGCCTTACAAAAGCCCAGGAAGTGCTACTATCTCTGTGGTACAGGTGGAAGTTTATGAAAACCTATGGAAGGACCGATATGAGCGAGCACTGGTATGTGACAGCAATTTCCTCCAGACCTAGCTGGAGCCAGAATGCACAGAGCTTCAAAGGTTTTTGATTCAATAGGAATTAAGAACCTGAACAGCTATCAGGATCCGGGACAGCAAGATTGAGAGACAGATGTCTGGAAGATAGTTTGGTCTGCCTCTACACAGATCTAAGTGACTCAGGGTTTTAAGTCCTCCTTCAAACATGACCTTCATTTAACAGCTTAGGATCACACCTTTTCTGTGATTTTCACAGGAATGTCCACCTGGATGAATAGGAGTTTGCAGCTTGCAAGACACAGTGTTTTCCTGCTAAAAGAAGTTTTCCTTTATTGGATGTCACAACTCCTCATCTCGGTATTCTTACCAGTAATTGTTAAAATTGTAAAAATTTTGGCTGCTGCTCTACGAACTGTGAAACAGTTTAAAAAAGGGTATCACTAACACTAATGCAAGATTTGGAAATTCTGCTGTGCCAACTCCATGGTGCCCTGCACTGCTTGGGTCAGGGTCTTCTTCCCTTGTGGTTCTTTTTAAATGCACTTGGGGAAGTGAGACTACATATCCTTTGGTAGGTCAGCTGTAAAATTTTGCTTAGTAACTGAAATAAAGTTAAGAAATTATTTCCACTAGGATTGAACAGATGTGTAACTTTGAGAGAAACACAGAGAAGCAGATTAGCAAGGAAGCCTTTTACTTGCATTTCTTATTAGTAAAATACCAAACCACGAAGCACTGAAATATTTTGAGTGAAACTTCTGTTATTTTTAACAGTCTGCAAGTACATACTTTTTTCATGTGCTTTGGCACACATACAAAACCAATATAATTATTTTTTTCATCAGGGTCATACATCAAAAGACAAATCTTAAAAGCTGTATAACTAAACAAACTTTGCTATGTGGACGTCTAGTTTTTGTAAGAATGGGTGCACACTGTGTAGATTAGATGATTTCTTTTCTCATAGAAAATATGGTTTATTAATATACACAGTATTCATATACATAATAACTGTAAATTCATGGATTGAAAAAAATAGCCATCTGCAAATAAATGTTTTGTGGAATTAACACTAACATTGGAATGATTTTGCTTCCAACATATCATTCATTATTTTTCTGGAAGGGGTGGCTGTTACACAAAATTCTCCATTACTTTCTCAAGTCAAAGGCCACTTTAACATAAACTGAATGACCCAGTTTCCAAATTTTGTACTTTTTCCCTCTCTTACCTCATAATGATAATTCTGCTGTGCTTGTCCTCTCTTACCTCATAATGATAATTCTGCTGTGCTTGTACTTCTGTTAACACAATAATTTCTGTTTCTCACTCTTACTACAAAGGACAGGTAGGATGTTAATGGGAAACCTCCTTGACATGAATAGTTGGACTATGAGTGAATTCAGCAGCTGATATCTCCTGTTACAGTCAGAAGCTGAGCTTATTCTTGTTTTAAAAACCTGGCTTTCATTTGCTTTATTTTCAGCTGCCAGGGCTCCTACCTAGGAGCAGAAATCCAGTCACCTTCTGGCACCTTGTTTTCCAAATAGTCCTTGTTTAGCAGTGAATATTTAAGGGTCCTGACTTAGTGGTGAAATGAAGTACAGAACAAATTATAAACTCTTTTTCATTAGCTTTGCAGTCTATTTTAGTAGGCAGATTCAAGGTTAAGCGTGAAAGGATTATGATTTGTTTCCACTACTGAGAGACACCGCATTTGCCCACACGTCCGCTGCAGGCACAGGAATGGTGTGAGCTGATGCTGCCCTGTCAGGGTCACGGGATGACTTCCTGTGCCCGAGCACAGCTGTTTAAAAGTCAGCCTGGGTATCTCAACACCACGCAGCAGTCAGTGCTATTTCTGTAGCGTGGACAGACCCAATACCTTGATTTTATGCCTCAGATAACGAATGGGCTCACTAGCTGCAGCTGAACTGACCCACAGTACAGGGAGCGAGTGACAGGAAGATAACTGGGAGTNTGAATGGGCAGTGAAGAGAAAGAGGGAGGAGGACCAGCTGCAGCTGAACTGACCCACAGTATAGGGAGCGAGTGACAGGAAGATAACTGGGAGTGACTGGTACGTGCCTTTTGATTCTCTTTTGATTTTGAAATGTTCTCATACAAGGTCATTGCTCATCCACAGAATTCTAGGTGAGCTTCATTTGGCTAATAAAATCATTGAGATACCTTTGTAGTGATTTCTGCCTAATGCCAACAGGCGCTGTGCCACCATGCAGGTGGCAGCCCTGACACCAGCGAGTGCACATGTGGTGCAATGCCTCTCAGAGATACTAACTCAGACAAAGAAGAATATTTATCTTAAGAGTCCATGTGCATTTAGCAAATGCTGAATTTATCTGTACAGTCTCTCTACACCTGTGTTTTTCTCCACGCACATCTGATGTAGGGTTATATGTTCCACATGCTCCTTCCTATATAAACCAGTACAAAAAGAATGATGAGAAGAATTCCTGGCTTAGTTCAGTTTAGCTTGAGAAGACACATTTTCCAATGCTTTCAAGTAGGATTTTTTGTTAGTTTGCTTTTGGTTTTTCAAATTGAAACTAGAAGAGTTTACTGCATTGTTGTTGATTTGAGGTCTTCTAGAGGGGGAACATGAAGAGTGGAGGAAATGGAACAGTTCAATAAGAACAAATAGGATAGTGGAAAAGCACCATTTTGGTTTCACCATTTAAAAAAATAATGAAATAAGGAGGGAAATTTCAAAATGTAAATATTTTGAATGAAAAATCAAAACATTTCCATTAGAAAAAAAATATCTAAAAGTTCCAAGTAAAACATTCACAGTCTTCCTTTTGTCTTTGTTCTTTTAATGGAACAATTCATCCCTCCTAATTTACATTTTTCTCCAAAAGAATTGCTTCAGCTAAAAATTTACATGGCTCTGAAAAAAAGAAATTTGAACATGCATTATTTTGTCCTTACTATGATTTATATGCTTCCTTGAAAAGAGAAGTCTTCTCTCAGCCTTACTGTTTGATGCTAAGGTGAATTTAGAATAGTTAGAATGGAAATTTTCAGAGAATAAATAAAAAAAAATGAAAAATGGGGAAAAATACAAAACTGTTGTAATCATTTGGGACTACTATTATACACATGGTTGAAAAAGTATATAATTTTATTAGTTTAACTACTTAGATGGCCAAAATAATGTAACTTCTCATTTACTTTTATGGGAACATTAAAGTTAATGATAAAACTTCATAGAAACCTAGTCTCACTGATGTCTCTATTTTTAAACTGATTGAAATGTAAGCCGTAAAATGTGATTGTGTATTCCCTCTTCACAAATTACTTTACATTCTATTTTTATTTATGTGAATTAAGTTAAAAAAGGGGGGAAAAGCAACAAAAGATTATTATATTTAGATTTTTTTCACTATGGAGGTCTTTAAAAACTCTGTTGAGACTTTCTATTAGTATAAATAATAAAATCATTCGAGCAGATGATTTTTTAAAGAATTTTTGCAGTTCTGCCTTTTAATTAAAAGTTTTTCAGCTTTTATATTACTGCTAGAAAATACTCATTCCCATTTTAATTTAAGCTAATATGAATTATTTGAACTTTTAAAAGCTCTTTTTAATAAAAACATTTAACTGAAGCCTATTTAGTAGATATATAATTAAAATTAATTAAAACATCATTAATCAAACTGTTAGATCCTGACACCAGATTTCTACGTTTCTCAGAATGGAAATAAAAGTATTTAATTGTCTACATATAAGCTCATGTATATTCCTTAGAAGCCAGAGTGGATTTTACTTCTACTGTTGAATGCATTCACCTTGTACTGCATAAATCCTTAAATGCATTATGTGGTTGAGGAAATGAGCAGTACCTGTAGCAAACAAATACCAACTAGAAATATCAGACTTTGCATTTTTTGCTATTTCTAGACAAGGCAGAGAAGAAACTGCAAACTGTACCATCCTCTATGCTAAATTCGGGCTAATCAAATACATCAATCAACTTCACACCGTGGAAAAAGTGTTGTGAAAAAAAAATGTTATAGTACACTGAGTCTTCTGTTGATTTTAGTATTCAACCATGCACCACTGGCCTCAGGGACTAGAATATCATACTGTATATGTTAAATGATGGTCCACAACACTCTCACATGGCAAGCACATTAAAATGGAAGTAAGAGCTCTGCTTAGAACAGGATGAGCAGTATCATTTCTGTTCAGTGAATTCCCACACCTTGCCACCTCATGGAAGAAGGGAGGCAGACTGACAGAAGGTAAGCAAATTGGTTCCGATGTGGTTTTGCTTTCACATCGGAAAATATTGAAAAAAGTGTCAAGATAAATAGTTACCTTTTACAAAGCTGCCCAACCTTCCTCCTTCACTGCTGACTCAGTCTGAGAATGGGAGTGAGACATCATTTTGCAAACAGAGGTCATATTGAAAAGAACAATGCCATGCACGCCTAATGAAGTTCTCCGATTTGTGAGGAAATTTTGATTTACATTTCAAATCAGTAGTGATCTTTACCCAAAACAGGTTTTGAGCAAAAAGAAAGAGAACTCCCTATTTCCATGGAGATAGTTTGTGAAGCATAACATATGATGGGGCTAAGCTTCTTTCATATGTCATTTCTCACCACCAAAGTACACATTACTCCTGTGAAAAGAGCACGGCATTTCATGAACACAATCTATATTTTCCTGTTGGTTACACTCCACTCCATATATACCTAAATAAGTGAAACTCTTTATTATCCAGTTACTGATATTACTTTACACAGCTTTGTCTTACATATAATTGAGATAGATTGTAGTCCTTAATACAGAATATTTTCCTTAATGGCTTAAAAGGAGCAAAGCAAGGTAATTTATCACAAATAAAACTTTCTCATCAACATTATATTCCTTTCAATACCCTTCTCTTTAGCTATGAAAAGTTTGGTTAGCATACCTCCTCCACGGTTTGACTTTTGTTTCCTATGCAGGGTATAAAGCTGGTGGTCTTGCTTATGGCTCATGGGGAAAACGTTTTTGAGTTTTTTGCTTTCTTTTGTGTCCACAGTCTTTGCCAAGAACAGCTTCTTAGTACTCAGCACAGCTCAAAGGGATGAGTTGTAGCAGGGAGACAAATACAAATTGCTACACCAAAATAGATGCAAACCCATGTGGCCATCGCCTCTTCTGTGGTGATGAACACCACCACACTGAATGAGCAGCACCAACGCTTTGGGAGTGGTTAAAAACATTTTCTCTGCTCTGGTGAAAAAGAAAAAGAAAACAGTCCCTCATTCAAACCAATGTCCAAATTCCCATCAGTGGAGCAGGTACCCGAAGGGTATGCTTCCATCAGGTTGTGGGAATGGATGCATTTCAACACAAGCTGATTGGAATTAGTGACAAGAATATGTCTTAGTTGCTATCTTATTCTTGCTAGTCATGCACATCTGGCACAGAGTGTGCCTGAACTGGATTCTGCTCTCGTTCACAACAAACCTGTTAACCCAGCTGCAGCTGCCAGGCCAGATGTGCCTCCATGGCCCCTTTGCATTTCCACTGTCTACATCCCTTCAGGGATATACAGGAGGGAAAAAATGTGATGGGAACCGAGGCATCTGGTGGCAATGAAACTGAGAAAATGTAAACTAGGAAAGATTTTGCCCTGCTAGAATTTTTGTTACAGATGAAGTTATTTCTGGCAGGCAGAACAAAGACAGATTTTCAGATGCTAACACTGGCAGTAGCTAGAAGCACTGGCCATTAGGAAATTCCTAGTGCACTTTCCCTCTGACCTTTGTGAGCAGATACTCCAAACTCTTGCAATGTTGATTTCACAGGTACAAGTTTCAAACCATAATTGCTATTTAAGCCTGGAAGCATGCACACTGCTGAGTGCATGTGCGGTGCCTCCTGCTGCCTGCATGCACTTCAGAGCTTTTCACTTGCCTAGTGGGGTGCACTCTCCAGGTATGAGTATCACATTAAATCCTAGTACAGGATTATACAGACGACAGAAAGTACTGAATTACTGAGGAATGCGCTATGTAGAAAAACGAAAAATGTGAAAAACGGCATCAAAAATATAACATAAAAATTCTTATACAATAAGAATGACCTCAAACGCTGTCATTATCCTTTCCAAAGACTAAAAGGTGCTTTGACCTTGTCTTCAAAGGTAAACCCCTGAGCATCTCATAGCAAACCACGTTTCCTTCTCTCCATAACTTTTTTTCCAGTTAGAAGCCAGATAAAGAGAAAGCAAAAAACATGAAAGCTAGCACTCAACTGGCCTAACTAGTCTCCAGAATAGTCATGGATGCAGAATAAGGACATAAATAGTATTAAACTGAATTTTGTGATTTAGAAACAGAATCAAAGAGAGTAAAGAGAGGAGATGAAGGATTTTATCTATTACTGTGTTTAAAAAAACTAATGGAAGAGGCAAAGGAAGAGCCAAGTCACCTTTATTTGACAGCAACTCCACACAGCTGTTTTCTTTTCTGAAGGAAAGGGAAGAACAGAGTTTATTTTTTCCAAGTGAAACTGCAAGTGGAAATTTGAGATAAAGATAACCTAATTATATAAGTGGATTTTAGCTCTGACAGGAAGGTTAATGATCCAACACTTGGAAGTATGCCAGGACATATTAGTGACCATAAGCAATCACAAACTTGGTTTTACAGTTAAGTGGAAGAAGCCCTGCAGTACAAAATATCTTTTCATCCTAGTGAAATATTGGCCATGTACTGAGTTGGGAAAAATAAAACCTTTGCATTCAGTAGCATCCTTTCCTGTGAAAGCTGAATTGTTTCTGGAGATCATCCATTTTTATCCCAACAGCAAACAAACTTCAGTTACAATATTGTATTATTAGTATAAATTTCTTGTTGGTTTTCTTTATACTCTGAAATACAGCACTAGAAGGGTATGGTAAAAGTCCTGCTGTTCTACTTCAAGGAGTGCTAAAGTCAGTAATTCATGAACTTGGATGTGAAGGTGGCGGAAGGAAGGAGACTAGGGCCAGTTGCCACATTGCAAGATACACACTGCAAGCGTCAGCTGGAAACTGCTAACAAGAGGGGAAAACTCTCCTAGATCTTTTTTTCTTAATTTTGAGAAAATTAAAGTCAACTATTCAGACAGAAGTGAGTGATACAAGAGGAAGCATGTGCCATGATTTCAGCTCTGGGTGATACAGCTGCCCAGAAAAGAAAGCAGAGAGATGAAAAATGCCAAGGGAACAAGCAGCAGGTCTAAAGCAAGTGAGGGGAGGCTGTACAGCAAACTGACAGAGCGGACAAGAGAAATAAATTGGTCAAACACAGGACTTAAAAGAAGAGCGATACCCAGAGAACTCTGTCAGTTTAACATAGCTTTTAGTGTCTAGCTTGATGGAACCTTGGGAGAAAAAGATTATTTCAATAAGAAATACTGACAATCTTTCCTGCTGCACAAGGAGTCCCACAAGGAAGCCTTGGCAGGTTGGAGCTGGGAGGGACCTCTGTCATTCAGGCCCAGGAATGACAAACAAAGGGAGTGGGCTGCGCTGAAAAACTTGCATAGTATTAGCCTGAATATGCAAAAAAAAGACCATTACAATATAGATAGAAAGACAGATAGATCAGAAACTGAAGATAAACAGGAACTGATTTCATTAAATAAGCACTCTGCCTGTGATAAGCAGGATATTGTTTGGGCAAACAGCGCACAGTCAAAACGTTTCCAAGACCAACTATATTCAACAGTTATCTTTGTTTATATTCACTGTAAATATACTTTCCTAATATATGTCACAATAATAGCTCCTAATTTTTCTCTCTCACTGGATTTACACTTTCATAAGTGCATTGGTTTCATCAGTGGGCCTCCTAGATTGCTGCAGGCTATGTGAGAGCAGCTCATACCAGCCCAGTGTAAAAGGAACACATTTTCACCACTGGCATTGCAAATACAGTTTCATTTCTACTTGCAAATTCCCAGAGCTCCTTTGTGTCATTTTTCATTTCTGAATCCTTTCAAATTTACTTCCATTCCTTCTCATAATTTCATTGCAGCCTATCAGTGCTTGTAGTGGATCACAACAACATGTATTTTCCAAGTGATGGGAAACACAACCACCACATATCCCCATACAAGCCCTGAGCAGTACACCCTAGCTCCTGCAAAGCCCCGAGTTGAATCTGAGTGAGAAGAATTGTTTTCAGGTTACTGAACTGACCCCCACCAATGCTGGCTATCCCTAAACCAGGGCTCTGGCTTCCTCGGCACCTCTTCCTCATCTCAGTAGCTATTTGCTTTCTGGTTTTCCATTCTAAGCTCACACCTAAGTACCCTTTGGGACACGTGTCCATTACAGCTGCAGATGACAAACACCAGGAGCTGCCCACGCTGCCCTACAAACTGCAAGCTGGGATTGGGCCATGCATAGTAGGCACAGTGAAGGCGGTGGGGTCTGAAGGGCAGCAGTACCTGAGCACTGTGAGCTGCTCCCCGCTAGCTCTCATTAACTTCAGCTCCGTTCTCTGCCTAGTGGCTAAATGCTACAGCTGCCTGTCAGTATAAAAGCACGAGGTTAATGGTTATATTCACAGCAGGAGTCTTTTTCTCAGTTCACATCAAAATTGATGTGTCCTGAAGAGCCAGCCACGTATTCCTTCATGCCTTCAACCCCCCTGACTTCATTGGGAAATTTGGCTGAATGAGCAACACAACACAAAAGTTTCAGTGTCAGCTTCAAGACTCAGGGAAACCAAAGAAAGTGCTCTGATCCATTTTAGCAGCCCTTAGAAGGTAAACTCATGCGGTATCATGTAGATTTTTATTGCTACAAGCAAGAGACATTTATGCTGTGCAAAGACCAGTGATACCTTCTTTATTTCTCTCCAAGTATCTTGCCTTACTACAATGATAGTTGCTATTCTCTGCCTCTGACATAAACTGAATATTTAAAAGATATAATTTTAGACTTGTTTTGATTGAGCTCCAGTTAATTCATCTTCCTCCATTCCCTATCTCTCCTTGGCACTGAGAAAGCCTACACAACACTATCTGTACTTCACAGATATAGGAAGCTATGGAAGAACAGGGTGAAGAAGGAAGAACTACATAAAAAAGATTTCACTGTTTCTGAATGAATGATCATATGCTCATGTTCAAAGACAGGAGAAAATCTTGTAGCTATCTGCCAACATGATGTAGAAAATACTCAAGCTGTATTTAAATAAAGCACCAGGAAATAATTTAATAAAAATACCTATGTTAATACAATCAATTTATGCTTAGTTTCAAATTAAATGCCCTTTTGTGGAGATGGAAGAACTGAGTTTATGATGAGGGCATGAAGAATGCAAGCCTTTATTTGATGAGCTAGTCCCACATCAGGAAGTGATGTAGTGTATTCACACCAGGCAGAGTAGCATGTTGACATAACTACAGGGTATCAAGGATTTACAGAGACTACAGCTTATTCACAGCAAACACAGGCATTTCTACAGATGGCAGCTATATTAGCCTTACCCAATTTACTGTGCTAAGAATGGCCTTGCCTCTCTAGGACTGAATTGGGTTAGTCAGAGCCAAGCTGGGTATCCACCAGCCTGTGGCTGTGCCTTGCAAACAGCCCTCAGTTTACTGAAGAGGTTGCTAGTGCAAAGGGAGCACAAGCCAGAGCCTTCCCTCTTGCTGTAAATAGCAGAAGCAGCAGGTAATACCAACGCCTGCACTTCGCTTGTAGCAAACCAAGGAGACATCAGGCATTGTGGAGAGGTATGGTGAAAAAAATGCAGATGCAAGGCTACTTCTCACTGCCAGGGAAAGGTGAAGGTGAATGGTTTTTGTATAGCTTCTTTTAAAAATGATTATGCACATAAACCAGGACTAAATTAAGAATAAGATGGCAATAGACTAAGCAGGAGATGCTCAGGAAGACCTTATTAAAAAGTCAATGTGTATGGCACTTCAAAAAAGAAAAATCTATTATTGTCACTTTCTTTCTTTCTTGCTGAAAATCCTATTTGAACATAGTTCTAAATATAAGGGTTTACTGCTAATTTGAAAAAAGCAAAACAAAACAACAAAAAAAACCACAACCCACAAAACAAAACCCCAACAGCTGAATGAGAAAAAAAGTGAATTTGAGATTGCAGTTCTCACTTGGACTAACACATCTGGCTAGCTGGATGGAGGTGCCAAACATAAAGCATAAAGGTGGGAACAGGAAGCAACATTTTCCAGAGGCTGGTAGTGATAGTGGCACCTTAATCTGTAGACGTTTACTACACAAGAGAGCTAATGCTTTTTTTTTTTTTTTTTTTNTTTGTTAATGAGGGCTGATAACCCTGAAAAGCTGGAACTTCTAAGGGAGTGGGAGGTTAGCCCTTTAGCATCTGAGCCATTATTTGTCTGAGGCTGAGCATACAGAAACTGCACCCTCCTAAATCTGTGCGCGATCTTGAAAATGCTGACTTGAACTTTTTGACCCTCTGCTAATTTGCCAAAGTAATTTTTTATTTCCCAGCTCACTGTACCTGCAGGATGTAGCGTGCTAGATGACTGCAGCATCTCTAGAGGATATACCTTTTCCATCTACAGAAACAAATGTTATCAGGCTGGCAGACTGAGCAGAAAGAGTTCACTTTATGCCCAGAGACACCTGCCTCGGGCATCACATCCCTGACATTCAGTTTTCGCTGCCTGTGGCTTTGCCCCTCCCAGGCTGCTATTATCAGCCATCTTATATTCTCACATTCTGTATATCTGCCAACAGATGTAGCAAAAATTAAACCGCATCTGTTGGATAATGTCTTAAGTTTCCTGTGCTGTTTAGGTCTCTTTGGCCTACACTCTCCAAAGACGGATTTAAACTGCTGGTTTGCCTACGGCTTCAATCAGAGCTGCTCACAGAGCTACGTGCATGTGTGTGAACCTTCCCCCGAAGTCATTTTCCATGTTCCTTGTTTACAAAAAACAGGCACTTCAGCACAAACTGTTTTTGACAGGGGAATAACATGTATACTGTGCAGGAATATTCAGCACGAAAGATGTTCACTTTGCTGGAATTTGCATAGGAAAACTCTGCCCAGGGCCCTGACTGGGGAGCCTTGTCTGATCTGCATTAAGTGTAAATGGACAAACAAATTATTTCCATTCCCCAAGACACTGTGCAGAATTTGCACAATTTCAAAGCTAGTTGGAAGGAGGAGTTTTACAAAGCCTTGGGGCAAGGTACTCAGAGGGGTTGTGAAATGCCAAAAGGATTTCTCAGTGGGCAAAACAAAGGTTATATTTTAAAACAAGAGAAAGATCTCAGATAATCAAGGGAGATCTTAAGATTTCCTCCTGCTGCTCACAACTTGATGCTACCAAAACATATGTTTTGTTGCCTCTCAGGAGGCACAAATTAATGCTCTATTTGGCTGTCAGTGAGTTTCTATTGGTTTTCTTCTATTCAGCAGTCACTGTCCTAGAGATGTCTCAATTCTTGCACAGGAAAGAATGTTTTTACTGATAAAATTCCCCTAGGAATAACATCAAGTAGACTTCAATTCAGCTAAAAAATATGCAGGCATATTACCAAATTGTTAGCTATTTGGACAATGAAGAATCTACACATAATCAGGATTTTTCTTTTTTTTAATTTTTTTTTGGACTTTAAGACTCAAATCCCGTTCCCCTTTGGGTTTCTTTGCAGGGCATAAGAAAATCCTTTCTCTGCCTCTATCCCGCAGCACACTCATCCCTATCCTGGAAGCTGTCACTCAGCTGGCCATGTCAGACAACAGCCCTGTAACCAGTCTTGCTGGGCTGTGCAGAGAATGTTTTTTATCTGTATTACTGGTGCTAAGTAAATGTTAGTATTTTCTTCATAAGAGCTGTTCTTAGTAACGATATGAAAAAAGAGGTAGGCATGAACCTTGGTGTGCCCTTAATCCATTAAATGGACAAACTGAAAGGACAGCTCAGGGTACAGTGCCTGACTATTCCTTGCTCTGCCAGAGCAGATTTCTGCCCCATTTGAAAGAAGTGATAGCTCTTCCAAGAGGTAATGCAATTGCTTGATTTGCTGTCTCTCTGTGTCCCAGCTTGAAATTCATAAAGAAAAGATTCCCTGAAGTTATTTAATAGTAAGCGGTTCTGAGAAAGCCAGAAATCAAATATAATAGATATTTTCTGGTACTGAGATGTTTCTGTGGATGTGGAAAAGGATTAGACGGTCTCTTTAGCTCCCTGCCAGACCATCTCCTCTGATTACATGCAATCAAAAAAAACCCTAAATCAGTCAGCCAATATTTTTCCTAAATATTCCATGGTTCCCTTCTCTTCCCAAAGTATTGTTTCTGATGGGTGACTTGGTTGTTTTTTAAGGTGTGAGCTGCAAGAATGGAGTTGGTTTTCATTTATCCCAAGCTGTTTTAGCAACCATTCATGCTTTCAATTTTGTAAATTGTGGGTCATGGAGTGGTCGGTTCTCTTGCTCTTTGGGCTGATTTAGCATTTAATATTCAGAAATTTAGGTCTTGGCTATTTGGGTCTCAGTTGCAGACGCAGCACTGAATTCCTCTACAGCTATTAGCTTATCTCTAATGCTTCCTCTCTCCACTGTCACTCCCTCTAAGTAGCCGCTACCACTTCTTCATTCATTCGCTTCCTCTGCTGTTCACCACTGGCCAGCTGTGAATTGTTATTCCTTGGCCACTAAGCACAGGTTTCTAAGGAGAAATGGTATTTATAGACTTATACTTACCTGTGGATCCTCAAATCCACATTATAATGCATTATGTTACAGTTTATCCCTCCTCCCAAAGCAGAATACCAATGACAAGGTCCCCACTCCATTCCCTTTGTCCAACACCTTCTGCCCTGAGGTCCCAATTGTATGCCCACCTTTTTCTACTCCACTTCCACAAACCAGGACCACAGGCTATAGTTTGTGATCTCCGTAAGTAATAAAATATGTACCTCTCCTTTACATTAGTTGCTACTTTAATTATGTAATAATTTCAATTAAATCCACGGTGCTATTTCGGAGCTAGTGTAATTAAGGGGAGAAACCTCCTCTTTCTACAGTGTTAAGTAAATTGTTACCACATGACATCTGCATGATGACATGTGTGAAGAGAGGCAGTGGTCCCAGCTCACCTTGCATTTGGCACTTACAGGGGTTTCTTACCTGCCTGCAACAGCTTGCTTTGCTTCCTTTCAGACCATTGCTCTGGTTTTGTACTTTAAAACCCTCAGTTAAATTAGAAAGTTATCATAGTTCTACTGAAAAATCATAAAACCAAATGAAGATTAGCAAGTGTTACAATATCCATGCTTTTTTCCACTTGTCAGTATTAACTGTGGCACTCTTGCTTTAGTTACCATGGTAGAGACAGGGCACAGCCTGAATTTTTAGTTTCAGATTTATTTATTTATTTATACTACCTCCAACAAGACTTTGCAAAATCCTGCAATTATCTTCTGGAAAATATATTTATTCAGAATATTTCAGTATTTCCTCAAAGGTTAAAAAAAAAAAAAAAAGTGGATTTAATTCTTACGAAACACTTATTTCCCTCATCCTGTTTTGTTGCTGAAAGGGAAAAAAAAATATAGCAGAAAGAAAAATCCTAAAAAAATCGAGTAATGAAAAATAAATTAAAACAGTTCTGATGACCCCTTAGCTCTGGTCCTAAAATATTTGTGAGCAGTATCAAGCTAAGCAGAATTTTAATGTAATTTTTTAACTTAGAAAAGGCTGGTTTTATAGGTTCTGCTCAACAGGGGTGTCTCACATTTACTGCATACTCTGTATCTACTACTGGTCATGCTTTCTCTTCCAACTTTCAAGACAAAGCCACTTTCCCAAAGAGTAATAGCTGGTTTGTAGGTCACCTTCTTTGCTTCCCCTTTGACTCTTCTGTGCAGCTCTTCTCAGTTTTTTCTGTGCTTCCTCCCCCTTCTGCCCTTTTTCCATCCTTAGTTTCTAGAGGGCATTATGGTATTGTTCCTGCTTGCTTTTCAGCTATTGAGAGATGTATATTTTTAGCAGACTTCTCTCTTCTCATCCACTTGGAGGCAAGTGATCATGATAGTGGGAGGGCACCACAGACATATGGGATCATCATGCTTTCTAATGGCAACCTAAGCTTTGCCCTTTAGCCTTGGGATTGGTGGCAGAAGAGGGATCTTCCTGACACCCACCCATGTCCAGTGAGAACTCAGAGGAACCCTTCTGCTAATGCCCAAATCGGTTTTCAATCAAATTGTACCATGTACTTAATTGAAAAACAGGGAGATGTTAAAATCATGATAAAACTGCAGTTCATTTTGTTCTTTTGAGAGTCTTATCAGATAACCAGATAACAGATTCGAATCTTTTTTTTCCTGCAGTTATGAGGTAAAGAAACCTTTTTGTTTCCTTTGTGTGATAAAAAAATGGTTTCTGGTCTGATGTGGCTGTACCACCTGAAGTATTAAGTAAAATATAAAATTAAATGTAAAAAAAAAAAAAAAAGAGAAGAAAAAAAAAAGTGGGTATTGTTAAGACTCAACCTGATTGAAATATAGAGAATTAGAGGTAGTAAACTGATGCCTTTGTTCTACAACACTGAAATGAGAATATGATGTTGACAAAGTGAATTAAAAAGGCAAGACAAAAAACCAATGCATTTTTTACATTTCATGGAGCTGTAATGTTAGAATTAGAACTACTAGTTGAATATGTATATGGGCTGTTTATCAAGGAAAAAAAAATAATGATTTTGCTCAAGTAGGGAAATGACCATCATTCAATAGCTGGGACAGATTTTATTTTTTCATGGCACCTGGCTCATTTGTCACCCATTCAACATTTCAGATTACATGGATGGGAAGGTAAAGGGAACACAACTGTAGTGCAAATTCATCTGTTGCTTAAAAATGGGGCTTTGCAATATGAAAGAAAAATAGAGAGGACATGCAGAAGATAATATTCAAATTAGGTGGAAATAACTATAATGAATCAAAGCCTAAGCTCAATACTGGATACTTTCTTAAACCTGACCTTTGTGTATCTTAAACCTGCATGCAAAACATTTTGTATATACAGATTTTTTGTGTGTGTATGCTTACGTGGAAAGTGGACTAAATCTTGGATTCTTTCCTGAAAAATATGCAAAAGGTTAATATATTCCATCACATACAGGCCTTGTTTCACACAATTTGAGTGATTTAGTTATGCAAGTATTAGATATGCAGTGGGTAACTCCAACAGGAACTATGGTTTAATATAGTTTAGTGTCAACGATTTGACAAACTGACAGGTAAGCTAGAACTATTTAAGTAAAAAATATAAGAAAATGGGAGAACAGCACGATTTATAGAGAACAAAAGTTCATCCTTGGGTCCGCTTCTAGTTATACTCGCATGAATCAGAAGTAACTCCAACAAAACAAGACTGGAGGAGCAGACATTTGCTGTTGAACTGCTCAAGTCCTGAAAAATGAACTTCAGTGCTCTTGATATTTAGATTTGCCTTTTAATGTCACCCTTTGGATTTTCATGTTTAGTGTTCTATACAGATTTAACTGGGCTCCCAGGCAAAAATACATAATTATGAAGTTTTCTAAAACCTGTATTATTTAATTCACTGACCATCTGCTGGATAAATACCTAATTAATCCTCTTTGTTATTTATAGATCATATCGCTATATGTTCCAAAAAGAGCTGCTCCAGTCTTTTCGGTAAATACTGAATAAATCTGAGATAAAAATGTTTAGGTATTTTTAAAGTAAAATTAAGTAAAAGTTCTATAGTGCAGCAAAGACATTAAAATGGCTTTGTTGTTGTTGTTGAATCCTTTATAAACGAAGGAAAAAATGTATACCATTTGTTGTTCTTTTACACATACAAAACAGCACTCAGAACCCAGAACTGCCTGTGACAGTGTTGTGGAAAGGATTTGGTGTTCAAAGTCAAAAGAACACAGCTGATCCTTCTTTGCCTAACACCTACATGGTGAACACACACTTTGCATAAGAAATGAAATGCCAAAATAACAGAATGGAGCCTGATAAGGAGGAAGATTATCGCCATTGCCATGCTTACCTATGGACAGCCCCACAGGAGCACACACCATTTCACATTTGAACTAGAAGTGAAATTTCTCTAATGGGGTCCCAATCTGATCGTGTCATTAGGAGGAAGGGAAAAAAAGTGAAAACCAAGCAATAATAACTGCAGAAAGAAAACCTTGGCTTTCTGAACATGGACAAGGGAGATGAGTTTGGGATCTTCCTTGCCTGAATCATTCTGCTTTTGTTGCCAGCCACAACAGCAAACTACATTTGCAAGCTGGAGTGCATGGCTGTGCTGTCTCTGTCTACATAGTTACGGGCTAAAGCATCTCAGCCAGCAGAGAATGTCCTTTCACTTATGCTGGCCTAATTTGCCATATCCGCTATGCACAAGCTACGCAGTAGATATATTTGCAGCATGTTGCTCCTATGGCTGATGATCACCTTTTCTTGAAGTGTATACAGAAGAACATGGGGGGCAATTTGGGCAAAATGGAGCTCATTGGACCAGACATTCAACTGGACAACAGAAGCGTTTTTCTCCTCACTGCCATCTTAGGAAAGCTACACTGTAAATCTCTTCTTCCAAGCTTTTACTAAGGTTGATATACATCAGATCTTGAAGATTTGTATTTTTAACCTGTACAGGCCTGCAACTAAACATTAAAAACCTACAAATGCAAGGATGCTCCCTGCCTGCTAAACAGGTATATTTCTGTGGATCAATGTCTGCTCCTGCGTACAGGGGCATTTTGAACATTACATTTTATACACTCACACAGAGGCAGTAAACCATTTCTTCTTACTGGGTTACAGCTGTTTCTCCATGATTTCTGAGCTAAATACTCATTAAGTCATTCTTATAAACAAATTAATATGTGTGTTTTTTTAAGAACCCGCTCAGAATGCTAATTTTAGGAAGACATTTGAACTAGAAGCGAAATTTCTCTATATGCAATTTATATATCCACTTGAAAATATGATTTTGTAATGAAATGCTGAGAGATCTTTAATTATTGCAGCTTTAGTGGTGCCATTATAATACTAAGAAGAGACCATCTAAAGAATAATTCCCTTCAGCAGCAATTTGCTGACTCCACACCTGCTTCAGCAAATGAACCCAGAATCCAGTGTCAAAGCATCCTTTTGACTTAGTGCTGCTTTCCCACTGCCTTGGTCTCAGTGTATCTTGCACATGACTGACAAGTATATCTGCAAAATAATAAAACATGAGGAAAAAAAAATAGCCGTCTAGTTAGTGTTTCTGCTGATGTATTAATTCATTTCACTTCCTATGTGATATCACCATTATGTCTAAGCAGATTTTATGAGAAGGCTCACTGAAGTGAAAATCAAGCCAATGAATCGTTTAATATGAACTAATGAAAACTAGATATAAAAGGGTTTCACAACTGGTTAGGAGCTTTAATTGTCAAGCTGATGTAAATTCAGAGCACTCCTAAGTAAAGCAAAGGGACTGCAATGCAGAAAATGGGATCACTTTATGATAATTGGTTTTAATTAAATAGTCATATAAACAATTCTGTCCTGCAAGATACTGAGTGAAATGAAGAGTTTGCAAGGTAAAAGTTGGAATTGCTAAAGTGTGAAAATGGCAAGTGCATTATTATTTGTGCCTTCTGCCTTGTGCTTCACCTATAACTGCTGATGAATTTATTGTGCTACAATTTAAATAATCAATCTTGCCACAGTGGCATTTATTTTTGCTTGATCAACAAATGCTTCTTCACGGCCCACCCTGAAGCCTAAGCGAACTTGGTATGACTGATTTCCTGTTTGAGCCCCTCGCATTGTTATGCTGCAGAAATGCTCTTAATGCCAAGTCATGGACTTGGAGTCTACTGTCTTCTCATGTTCGCCTTCTGACTGTACTTGTTAAACTCCTGCTGGGGTGACATATGCCCACAGACAAGTATCAGTATGATTTCTGTGAGAGATTTTGTGTTTCCATATTGATAGGCACTTGCAAATAAAAAAGAAGAAAAATAAAGTGTATAACACTTTTCTCCCTAGCTGTGTTCTGGGAACACTGAAGAAGATTTGAGAAAAGCATGTTGCATTTTATCTATATCTACGTATGTCTTTGACTTTGCATTTTACATAAGAATCCTGGCAAGCAGTGGCTATAGTACACTCTGAAGAGTTCATTCTTCACTATTTTTTTCTTATATTGTTATCATAAGTCTTCAGTGGGTATTTGATATTCAGATTTGATAGTGCTTCCCACCCACCTTGCTCTCATCTTGTATTGGTGGAAACAGTCAACCTGTGGATTATACAAGGGAGGATCAAGCCCTACATTTCTAAAAACACCATGCTGAATGGCACCTGTTTTTAAGATAATTTAAATTCCATGCAGCCCACATGAAATGAGAAACTTATTTAACCAGAATTCAGTGTTACGTAATAAAAGTCATGCAGAAAGGAAGGGGAAAGTATCTCCTCACACTGAAGGGATTAACAAAGCTTTTTATTAAGGAATTTAAGTTTTCATTATGTGCAGAGATCTAACTATCCTCCAGGATAGTGGTGTAAAGCAGAGTAAATTCTGTTCCAGTAATCACCTAATTTTGGCAATCTATCATATTTCAATATACACCTTTAGCTAAAGTAATTTTTCAGATTTTGAAGCTAATTACTTTGAAGTCAAGAAAACTTGAAAAATCATATCCATCCAAACCCTCCATCTACAAAAGCACCACATCAGAATTCAAGGAAAGAAAGTATTCTTTGGGGTATGACTAAGGGAAAAGCCATGCATCAGTATACCTTGGCAGCCTGTATGCATTGATCCAAACTGAGAGAGAAAGACTACTCTGGAGTATGCTTCACTTTCCTTGGAACGACTCTGCCACTTCAGTAAGTCTTATCTTGCAGTCTTATCTTGCTCTGCCCTCACCCTTTTCTGTCTACTGCCAGGAGAACTGGTGATCAGTATAGCTAAATAGCAGAAGTCAGAGGAAGATGCTCCAGGCACCACAGAGATCCTTGCAGAAGGACCTTTGCTAAGTACAAACACTCATCTGCTTCCCACTTTGCTAAGTACAAACACTCAGCTGCTTCCCATGCTCTGTCCACTTTTCTTGCACCCAGTTGTTGGTACTCCTTATTTTTCCCTGTTCTGAGATAAAGCTGTCCATTCTTTACTTTCAGAAACATGACATCTCTTTTGCTTCAGAAAGTCAGCACATTGCATGCTACAGAGCTGAAATGATGTTGGAAAAATCTGCCTGATGTCACGGAGCTCTCTTAAGCCGAGGGGCAAAACCCTAAAGTCAGTCCTATCAACTGTGGAAAGGCAAAAGGTTTGTTTTGGTGCTGGTACCACAACATGTGTAGAATTTGATGTCATACCATCTCATCACTGGCCAGAAGACCATTTAGGCTTTTGCTTTCCATCATGGTGTTGAGAGAAGGGTTATCATAAGCTGTGGGAAAAGTGGGTCCATACTCCATTTTCACAAAATTTTTAGGAAGCTGGAGAAGGTTTATGCCAGTGTCTTGTGATTCAACCATGCAGCTTAGAAGGGCACAGTTGCTCCTTGTGTAGGATGTCCTTTGGCAGTACAGTTACTGCTCTTGGTCTGACAAGAAGATGAATTGTAGTTCTCCAGTGGCTTTTTGTGGCATGTTGAATTCCATCCTGTTTGTTGAAATGTACAGTTTAAAATGAGTGAAGAATAATGTTTGATAGGTTCTATTTAGCATGCAAGTTTATCGATCTCAGGGGAACCTGGAATAGAAAGGTCCATGTGGAAGGTAACAATCCATAAAAATCAAATGTAACAGTGTGCCTAATACTTAGTGGCAGAATCAATATCTGAAAGACTTTCTGTTTTGATGGCTTTGAATGATGCCACAGAAACCCTACTGCTGCAAGGCTGATGAATGGAGTCAGCAGTGATGATCTGACAAACATGGGTGAAAATGAACTCAGAATCTGGCTTCCCTGAACAAGACTGACTTTAATTGTTCAATTCATGAAGATAAAGTAACTACAGGAAATCTAGGTTTATCCAGAGTGCTTCTGTTTTAATTGATTGGTCTTGTCATATACTGGAAATATCTTTTAGCCCACAAGCATCAGCATTTACATTGGAAAGGTTGGATTTAGCAAGCTGACTTTGTTTGAAGAAGCAAAAAATTCATACCACACTTAGTATTCACTTCTGAAACAGCAAAACATTTTGTAGAACATGGAACTTTCTGTTCTTGCCAGTTTTATTCTCACTTTTTTCTGTTGTGTGTGCTTGGGTTAAAAAAAACACCTGAATTAAGCACACTGATTTTTTTGCCAGACAAAGTTAATTTTGTGTTTTCCCCTTATATCTTCATTATGGTAGATGTAATTATCAGGCCATCCACAGCAAACTCGCTGTTTAATGCATGCAGAAGTACAAGTGCATATGCTCTGTCGCATTATTTCTCCATTTTCACTGGAAATATTAAAGGAAAGAGCAAGCTACAGTGCACAGTTGAGTGGATGAAGGACCCAGTCTTTGAAATTCATTTACCCATATGTCTCCCTAATTATATATTATTTTTTGAAGTGCTCAGCACATACTCTTCAGCCTGACTAGCTTTCTTCTGTCTACCCATTAGCGGAAGCCCCATTACATATTGCATTTGCTCTCAGATTAGCACAGTCAGTCTCTTCTCTACGGTGAAGCACTCAGAGAGATCAATCAAGCAAAAAGTCTTTGCAGGCAGTGGCACTTCTGGTATTGATACCTGGTGGCTTCTGCCTCAGCTCTACCTGGTTAACTTCCTTGGGGAGCACATGCTGTGCAAGCCTGTCACTTTTCCCCACCAGATGGCAATGCAACAGCAAGAGGCCTACTTCAGCTGGGACCAGGGAAGCAAACAGCACTTACCTTGTTGCAAGTCATTTCCATGTAGAAATTCACCCCGTTGCAAGTCATTTCCAACTTATTTCCATTTCATGGATGACGGATGTATTTGGAAGAGTGTTTTTGCTTACTGTTTTCCTCTTCATCTATTTTTTTTCCTTTTATTTAGTCTTTTGATTTTTTTTTTTACAATACATACTGTTTACAGCTAGAATGCTCATTTATCTTTTCTATATTAAAGCAAGCTTTTATTCTCTCCTTTGCATTGTAATCATCCATAGAAAAGTATAATAACAATACTTATCACGTACATGAGGCTTAACATCTTCAAAGCACTAAAAAATATCCCTGCTTCTGCGAGGTAGGTAAGCAAGAGTTAGCGATGTGCCACAGAGATATCAGGAGAAGCAGTTAGGTAAGTAATGTAGCTAAGGATAGACCAAATTAGCTGCAACCATGGTTCAGAAGTTCTTTCCAATCTTAGCTGTTGACCATTAGATAATACAAATCTGCTGCTGTATTTACAGCTAATTTATCTTTGTTCTCTTTCAAATATCCAAATCCAGGTTTTGTCTTTATTTTGGAAGCACATTTCTTACTCCATTTCATCTCAGAATATGATAGGATTTTTTCCCACTACTTGTATTTCAAAGCAGAATTCTTGTGCTGCTCAACTAAAGCAAGGCTCTTCTTACTGGTACCTCTTTTTGTAGTTCAAAGCAGGGGTTTTTGACTTCTTGTAGTTCAAAGCAGTGGTCTTTCTCTTGTAGTCTAAAACCAGGGTTCTTTTTAGCTCAACCCTAGATAATTTGTTCATCGCAGAGAATTAGATATGCTATAAGTATTCCGGACATTAACTCTTTCCTTCAATACCAAGAATTGAAGAAAATACCAAGACAGTCAGTTTCAAAATCTTGCTGTTTCTCATCGTCTCCTTTAGCTGGTTGTTTTGCTCACAACCCCTGGAGTTTTCCATTTTGTATCTAGTAGTGATGATATATTTAGTGCAGACATAGACTTGCATAGTCCTTAGACCACAGTTTCAAATGGAGCTTCCATATTTGTCGGATTTTGTTTTGAGACACTGACACAGCTAGAAAGTTTTCTCACCATCCTCTCCATTGTGAAAATGTACTCCTGACTTTTTTCATGCTCTCCAAAGTGCAGATGAGTTATCGGTTTGTGTTTCTCTTCCTCTGCCCTGATAGTCCAGAACACCAGGCTAATGGCTACAGCTAACGATGAACTATACAAGCAATGCAATGACTGCAATTAGTTACCTCCATATCACAAAAGATACTGGCTAATACAGACTGTACTTTGAAAAACAGACTTTTTTCTCTCACTTCTTCATACTGCCAACCATTTTCTGCACGTAACAGAAATTCTCTAATCCAGACAAACACTAGTTTTATAAAAACATTTAATGAAATGTCTGTAAGTGGGTATTTTGGGACAACCTAAAATTATCAAATGCAAATTGGAGACACTAGCTTGTTCCACTGATCAATTTTTAACCCTAACTTATCCTGCATTTCAAAACATCTCTCTGTGGAATGTCACTGGAAAAGATCTGTGCATGATATATTATAATATTGTACAGAAAAGGAAAGAAGCAACTGGGAAGCATATTTTTAAATCTACACAGCTCTTATAAGAGAGGAATGAAACTAGAAAGACTGCACAATGGGGTCACTGGAACAGATTTTCAACTGTGGGCTACCCCCTTGTGTGCTTTTTTCATCTACCAATTGCATTTTGTGCCCTTTGGCCTCAGTGATAGCATTTAGTGAGGAGGAGGACCTACAGACCTGACACAGCAGAGATAGAATGAGACCTGCAAATTAACAGAGTTTTTCAAACTCTGCTACAGAATATATGTGAGAATCTGCTTTTCCATCTGCAAAATGGGTTTGATAATCTCTGTTTCTCTGAGAGATGACAGAAACTTATCCCAGTCAGTCATACCATCAACTGGTATAAAAGTGCTGTGGCTCCATCTATCATGAATCTGTGCTATCCTTATACAGACCATGTAACAGAAATGTATTCTGGTCTTTGATTAATAATACATAAAGTGGTATCATTTAAACACGGAAGATTAAAAAACTAGAACTTCTTAAAGTGACTTATAGTTCTGGCAATTGAAAACTTTTACTACCTCCCTGCGTGTGCTGTAGTCTCAAAAAGCGTGTGTTCATCTGGTCTCAAATGTCACCACACCATTAAAAACAAGAGACCTTGGGATTCCCCACTGTGAAACTGGGGCTCTAGCTTCTTATATAGATGCTCATTTTGCGTCTGCTTGTGTGCCGAAAATCCGGTCTCAACAAATTTAATTTTTTCACCTAGTATGCCCTCTGCTCCTTTCTGAAGAAGCAAAAACAGATTTCCTGCGAATTGGCTAGGAGCTCTGTTAGCTTTCCTCTATCTCTGGAGGAACACGTTTTAGTCGTGGGAATGCAGCTGATAATGGCTGTAGAAATAACACTTCAGCTCAAAGTTTCTTTAAGCACTACTTTGTCTGTCACCTGAGTATTCTCAGGAGTAAAAACTGTTATTCTACCTGCCCTGAAAAACGTGTGTGTTTTTGAAAGCATTTCTCTCTTACCCACAAATATGCACACACAATACCTACCTCTGCTGAACAAAAAGCACTTATACTTATCAGTACACTCCTGTTTAAGTACTCACCCAAGTTTCTCCCATTCCTTTCTGCTTTATTACTAATAGATCGGTTACTTTCCAGAAAGAATATCCCTGCCATTTAATATCTCGGAATACAAAGCCCGTCTTCTCAGCCTTATCTGACAGAAAGAGGGATCAGGTCTCCAGAAAGACAGAAAAATAAAGGCAGAGTTGCTCTGTTTAGTAGTACCGATAACTCAATAGTTTATCTACCAACCTTTGTATCTACATTCATTGGAAAGCTAAGAAATGGTGTTAAATCATTTTGCGTCAAATGCTCTTTGAGCTGATGTATTCCTACCTCCCAAAAGAGTAGCTGTGGTCATAGTACTTACCCACAGGGAAGCCAATGGAATACATGTAAGTGTGCACGGCAGCCTAACAGTACATCACAGGCCTCTTGTAAAATGTCGGGCTCTTTTATACGTAAATAAAGGAGACATGGCTAGGTCTAAGATCAACACTAAGGAATTTGGTTTATTCCTCTGCACATTATTTCATAGCCGTATCCTACATGAAAATAACCCGCTTACTTTCACATACCCAGAATCTTTGGTTTTGCCAGTGCAGCTGTGCCTAGATGAATACAACAAAATAAATACAACACTCATAGTGGAGCTAGATCTAGTGAGTTCAAGGAGAGTTTAATTTGATGTAACATAGCTGCTGATGAGGCTGAAGTTCCCCAGTGACGTGACATGCATGGTTCAACCCTATGAAGTATGAACGTAGAGGGCCGAGGACCTCCACATGGACAGTGTTATTCACAGACCAAACAGCTCACCAGGAAAGAACTGGGGCCTTGCTTTCCAACAGCTCTCTGCAAGTTGACCTGAACATCGGTGTGAACTACAGCTCTCACAGTGATGTCCCCTGGTCACCCTGGAAACCTTTTCCAGTTAAAAGACATCAGCAACGTGGTAGGTGGGAGACAGTGGGGGTTGCCTGGAGGTACAATTAGACTGTTCCTGGATGGGGTAAGATGGATGCCCTGCTTACACTTCTGCCAGGAAACAGTCCCTCTGTTCCTCTCCTCACCAATCGCTCTGGATAGCTTTCAATGCACTGCTTGCAAAAGTATGCCCGAATGACTTAGTGCAAAGAGTAATTTATTAAATTGATTTAGTCTCATTTCCTGTTTGTGGGACTATCCACATGTAAGTCACGATTTCCTCAAATGTATTCATTATCCAAAGTTAATTTTGTTTAACCATGTGGACTGAACATGAGCTGTTCTCTGTATTTGATCTTTCTTGCTCAAAAAAGAATGGCAAATAATTGTAGGAGATCAAATATATCATGTGGCTTCACTTCTGTCTCTTGAATGAGAGAAAGAAGGCCTGGATGCAAAAGCTACAAAAAAGGGGGTTTGGTGGATGCTTTGCTTGTGACTCCAGGAATGAGAAGGGGATGTCTCTGGCTTTTACAACTTGTGTAAATGACCAGTGGCTGGCACGCACAGGGCCAGCATGAATTCCAGTCGATAGCATCCCTGGGAGAAATTGCTTCCTTGTGCTCATTTCAGTGACTAATATCCTTTTGTCAGCATAGATCAAGACTGAGCCATTGAGGAACTGGTTCCTGTAAACTCCCCAGTTTATTTGGCTATTTGGTAAGAGCTTATAAAAATTATCTTATCCTCCCAGTAAGCTACAGCATGTCTTTTTAAAAATACCATTATATAACTTTTTTTTCTGTGACTGACTCATCTCTCTGTTATGTCACCGTTATATTAGTAAATGCACTGAAGATGTTCCTGATTTAAACAAACAAGCAAGAGGGCAATCAGTACCTACATACTCAGGCAAACAATCCAGAAACTGAATTATAGATAGGCCTAAAGTAAATGTATGAATGTGTTCAAGCTGATTTGTTGACTCAGTTCTATAAACACCTCTTGGATTTTAATCTACACTCCTCTGTTTTCTGTTTTTATGCATCATTCTATTTTTTTACAATTCATCTTTTGTGTTAGATTTCTTCATGTGTTTTGTCATTCAGAGGTATATGAATGCAGCACATTTCAAGTTGTGGATGTGATATATATCTGTTTTTCTCAGGAAAAATAAAGAATAAAAAGAAAAGCATAAATAGTGAAGTATATGTAAAATCCAGCAACAGCAGCATCTGCAATAACAAAAGGAACAGGACTTGCTGTTCATATCTGAACCAATCCTGCATTCCCCATTGTGTTTTACCAAGGCACCTGATTTTATCTAGGCACTGTCTGTCCCTCTCTGGCTCCTGCACTCTTTTTGGTGTGCATTTCTACTGTGGGGTTGGTCTGCTGAGCCTTTCTGCCTCTTCCATTGTCACTAAAATCGAGTAAGACCTGCCAGTTAGAGCCTATCAATGGATTTAAATGGCTAGTTTAATTGCCTTTACCTCATCATCTTCCTAACCTTAAAAACAACAAAAACTCACAGGGTTTTTTGTTTTTAGGGGAAGGATGGGACGCACAAGCTTTTAAAGACTGAGGACAGCATCTGGGTCGATGACACTCAACTCTTAAGATTATCAACCCCTAATGTGAGTGAGGGCTAAGGGGAGGTAGACAGGAGGGAAAGCAGTTTCAGAATGGTAGCTTAGAAAGAAACAGTCAGCTATTTGTAGCAAAAGAAGTAAATTGTATTGATTTTACCAGGCACAACTGTTATGGGTATATGGATATGAAAATCAACTTGGATGAAGTGTTTACCTATTTGTCCTTTAGTTTGTACCTCTGCATTTTCTTCCCCAAACAAACAGTCCCTCAGTCCTTCCTTCCTCTTTCTTTCTATCTTTATGTCCATCCTAACAAACCAATAAATATTTAAACTAGCAAACCAATATTAGTAAATTGTTGCTGCTCCCCATGACACTATCTATATACCATTGCACTCAAATTAAGTCAGAGCAAACCCAGTCTAAAAAAAAACCCTATACCAAGCCATTGGATCTGAATTTAATCTATTTTACATCTGCTTAACACCAGCACAACAAAACAATGAGGTCGCTCATTTGTACAGTATATCTAACTGTATGGGATTGGTGGCTTATCTAATTACTTTTGTATGCACTGGATTTTCATGCATATAGATATTTTCTGGCCTGATTATAATTGTTTCATTTAGTTCCATAGATCAGTTTTGGCTATAGATTGTTTTATTTAAAATGAACTAGATACAGAAGCAGATACATTTCATATTACAGATTGTTTAACCACATGTCCTAGATATAGCATCTCAAATTTATTACTGCAAATTGAAGGCTAGCTCCTTAGCTCCTTTTTTTTTCCTCTTTTTTCTTTCTCCTGAAGTAAGTTTAGGAGCTAGGCTTCATTAAACCCCTGAGATAAATGACTTTGACAAGATCTCAACTAATTCTTCTGCTCCTGGAACTTTCCTGGGAAGAGTGGAACACAGTGCCTCTGTGGCTCTTACTTAACTCTTCGCTTTTTTTTTTTTTTTTTTTTTTTTAAATCCATGTCACTTTTATCTAGCACCCATCCTACATGTGTGACAAGCAGCTGAAACTAGGTTGTTGGTTAGTTTCTAAATATATACCACTGTGTGAACGTTTTCAAATAAGTACTGATCCTCCAGTGAAATTATGAATTGAGCTGCTAACCTATTAGACCCATTCCATTAAAATCATTGCTTGATCCATTTTTGACACATATGACCTTAAACGTACCTGGTTCTTCCTCCTGCCAGGGCAAGACTGCCTCTTAGAGTGTATTTATCTTCCACTGCTTTTCAGGCAACTCAAGAAGTAGGTCTTTTAGAACATTTCAAGGGAAACACTGCTTTGATAGAAAGTGATCTTCAGTTTGAATTCTCTTAATACTACATTTAAATTATTTTTCATCCAATGTTACACTAACAAATCTGCCTACTCTCTCTCTCTTTGGTGTTCAAGATCAGTATTATGAGACTATTTGGAAGTTCATTAGGACACATCCCTCACTGAGCTAAGAAATGCCAGATCCTTAATGTTTATTGTCTCCTTCCCAGCATGTCCTGAGAAAAAAAGATAATATAGAATCGAATTGTATAGGTTGGAAGGGACTTTTCCAACCATCTAGTCCAACCATCAATCTAACTCCGATAAAAAACAACTCATCACTAAACCATGTCACTAAGCACTATGTCAACCCATCTTTTGAATATCTCCAGGGATGGTGCCTCAACCACCTCCCTGGGCAGCCCATTCCAATGCTTGATAACCCTTTCAGTGTAAGAAAATTTCCTGGTATCCAATTTGAACCTTCCCTGGTGCAACTTGAGGCCATTTCTTCTTGTCCTATGGCGAGAGAAGGAGAGACTGACCCCTGCCTCTCTATAAACTCCTTTTAGGTAGTTGTAGAGAGTGATAAGGTTCATCTCCCATATAGAAACTGAGATGTAAACATCATTCATATTTGTTTTTCCTGAAGGCTGCAAAGAAAATTAGGTGTGTTCTTCCAGACTGCATACATCTCAAACTCTTTGAGGCTGATACACTTCACCATGGCTCTGAGGCAAAACAGCAACACCCATACTGAAGCCAATGGCCTTATCGGGCCTATTTAAAACCTGCAAGAGAGATCAGGAATAAAGGAAATATGTAAGGTGCAAATGAAGACAGAATTTGGAGGAACACCTATTAATTTTTCTTTTATACTTTGAATTTCATTTTATAATTTCCTGCTCACAGTTCCATTCTCTGTTCTTATTTCTCTCCTCAGAGGTGTTTGAAGTTCCTTCCAAGCCAGGGTCTGTTCAGCCAGTTTCAATCCTTTTGACTGTATTCACTCACATCCAAATAGGTTTGAATTATTGTTATTTTTTCTATTCAAGAAAGGTTATGCATGACCAGTCTGGAGTTTCTGGGACAAAAGTCAAACCAGTTACCCACAGCCTTCTCATCTTGCTTGCTGTTTGCATTTGAAATCTCACAGAAAAGGAAAATTATTTTCTGCACAGTGCATCTGGGAACAATTGATAGAGTTTACAAGACCAGCAGCAACTCGAGGTGTATTTAGGCACGTTTTGGAACACTGTAACAAAGGCCTGACCCCAAGTGTGCTGAAGTAAATGGAAGAAAATTCCCACTGATTCCCGTGCTCTCTTTGAATCAGTCCCCTACTTACTTAAGCTAAAGGACACTGTAAGGCACTTCAGTAATTAGCAATGCCTGACTTCTTTGCCAGTGACACAACCTCTGGGGGCAGCATGTGTACTCTGTTTTCTGACTTTCTTAGCCTCAGAGCAGGGGCATGCAAAACTCATTTGATATAAGTACCTCAAAGTGATTTTAAAGATTTAGTGCGGCTCTGCTGGCCCTGTGGCTTTGGAGATTGTATATGGACTTAAAGTGGCCAAGGATGAGCACAGAGTCCTGCTCCTTCTGTGTGTATATGAGATACATACACATGCTTTGTATCAATAAGGAAGCTGAAGAGAATAAAGTATCAAGGGTTAAAAGGAGTTTCACTGAAGATGGAAAGCAAATGATGAATTTATGCACCAGGTTTGTTTCACAGAAGCCCTTAATTGGCCTGTTTCTTATTATAACATGCCTTTAATCTGCTATGCCAATTTTCCAGTCCTGGACTAGCTTGTTGCTCAATCTAGAGTGCCCACAATGCAGGTGAGCAGCCTCTGGCACATTGCATAGTATCTATGGATTTGCTGTCAAGACTTCTTATAAAATATACTGTGTCGTAGCCTCTTCCCTTTTTTACTCCGGAGTGTATCTGTGTAATTATGTGGACAATTATGGAGTTCTTTTCCAACTAATGTAGGTAAGAAGAATCTGGCCAATACCATTCAGCCATATTTCATATAACCTTTTTAAAAAATATACCTTGTATTCCTAAATACCTTATGCAGGTTGGCAATAAAATTGATGAGTTATATAATAAAAAACTGCAAAGAGACAATTAAGAGAGATAGGCATGTGTCAAAAGGTATATCTTCAGCTGAGATTTGTAAGAAGATGAAGAGTTTATGAAGCAAAGAACCATAGGGAACCAGTTTCAGATGTCAGAAACTGCAGTAAAAACTGCATCAGGAACCACAAGTGGTGAGCTGTACAGAGATGCATTGAAAATTCAGCTGTAAGATGAGTGTGAAAAATACAGGGGGTGATTGAGAAAGGAAACACCCAATAAACTATCCTGGGGCAAGGTTTGTGTAGGGCTCAAGGAATGTGGAGTCCTAGTGAGAAATCATAGAGGGCTCACAAGAGAGGCAATGCTGTCTTTTTGAGAAGGTGGGTAAAGCCCCAGGAATCTGCTGCTGGGGAATGCCATGGAAGAGAGAGCTGAACTAGCCAAGGTAGGTATACCAATAAAATGGCAGAGGAATCCAGCAGGCATAAAAGCAAGTGAAGGCAGGCTTGGGCAGTGCTAGGTAATTGCAGTGTCAGTAGGGTGCTTGTTGTTTTCCCTGGGAAGAGATTGCTTTGGAAGACCTAACTCTTTACAGATATCTTTGCTGTATCACTCCATTATCACAGTACCCCATGAGTTTAAAGACTATTATTTATCCCTAGAGATAATAATTCCAAAGGTACAGATCTAGTAACGGAGATACAGAATCAGATTGTTACACTGCATATGTGCTTACTTGGAGCATGATGGAGGAGCTGAGCAATGCTTGTGTATTGATTAAAATAACTTCTTCTCTTCAGACTTCCCATACAAACAGGCGAGCTGTCTCTCTCAGTACACAGTGCTGCAAGTGAGCAAAATATCCAATAAAAATAGAATATATACCTGTTTTTTTTGTTTAGTATTCCCCCTGGACCTGATCAGAGGGATTGAAAATGCTAGGCTTGTCCCATCAGCACTGAGGGCACTTAAGGAAGTGAGAGCTCCTTCAAACAGGCAAGAAACCATGGTGTTACATTTGAAATTATCTCTGGCTGTCCCTTTTCAATTAAAGCTGGTCATAGCTGACCTATTCTTTATTAAACGTTAATCCATAGGCTGCTCCTTAGACACCAGCAAATTCAGGGTCTGGACTTGAATTCCAACCAGCTCCATTCTATTAGTCAATGATGCAAGAAAAATGCTGTTTGCCCCCCTGCTAAGTCTGTTTCTGTAATTATCACCCTGTAATGTGAAAGTTTACAATTAAAGGAGAATGGAGTTTACAAAAGGGCTAGTTAGTGTTTCTAGCCACTGCTGTTTCCAGTGATATTAAGTATAACATGTAGCCATTGACTTTTCTGTAAAAACATCCTCTTTTTTTCAGGAAGCTGTCCAGTTAGGGAAGAATTAGCATTGAAATATATGAATATTTTATGTCTAAAGTGTGATAGGCATATATTTATTCACACAATGTTTCTCACAGCTCAGCATTTATGCTGTTTGCTCTGCATCTGACATCTTCTGAATAATATGAAAGCTCCCAGGCATATTATACTTGACAAAACTCCTGCTTTTCTACTCAACTGTGCCACAAAATTTTCAGACTTATATCCTTCCATTACTTCAGCTTAGCAGATTTAAAAAAATTAAATATCACATCAGTCCTTGCAGCTTTTTGTTCAGAGAACCTCATTTTGTCTTCTTTATGCCTTTATGTTCATCTGAGGACTTCTGGTTGACTCTCATTAGGTTGACTAGGCTACACACATTATTTTCTTTCCACAGTTCAAGTCCAAAGTAATTTTTGATACAAGTGTTTCTTACCATCGTAAAGAGTCTCCTCCATTTAAGCGTAAGGAGATACAGTCCACAAATGAAAACCAGAATTTTAACCTTTTTCTTTGAAGTGTTAAAGGAAACAGAGTTCCTTCGCTCTTTCTTTCTAGTACACTAGGTAACAAGTGCTTCCTCTATGCATCTTTCTCCTATTCCTTTACTCTCTCAACACTATTCAAAAGCAAACAACCTCTGACAAATTTCTTCCTTGCATCATTTGAAGTTTTCCTTAGTCTATTCTCCTCTATCCTTGGCCTACTTCAAGGCAATGCTCTTTCAGCACCATAAAAGTTCTCTTTCATGTCAAGGGTTCCCAGGTATCACTGCTGCTGAAAAGAGGGACTAAATGATTATCCCTGCAGAGTAGCTGCTACTTGTAGTCAGCCAGGATCCATTTGAGATGGTTTCCTCTGCTCTGATGTTCTCCATCATGGACTGAGTGCAGAAAGCGGATTCCTCCACTCAATCTTTTCAGATTCTCTACCATATCAGACATGACTTGACTGAAGAATTTCTGAGGCCAGGTAAATGATAGGATATAATCCATACCATGACTTGTTGCTGGAGGACATAACTGGCAGAGCTAGTTAGAAAATAACACAATTTGACTGCAGTTTCCCCAGGTAGTACAGATATTTATCAGGTAAGACTACAGCAGCTGACTGTGACACTCCTCCTCCTTGTATTAACATGAAAACTACTGGGCTCTTCACTGGGCCTTCTTAGCAGTTCTTTTGTATGCCTTAACCTACCAGGTGGTTGGAACAGAGCAGATCAAGACAAATAACAGTGAGGAGACTCACTGTGATTTCCTCTAGTACTTAAAATTTTTGTGGATCTCCTAAAAGTCAGATGAATGTTTTAAAACCCCATGAAATCTGAAACTTTTGCTTTCCCAGGTGTTGCTGCCAGAAGTTATTTTCCCTGTTTCAGAACCATCATGAATCTCAAAACTTTGATAGACCGGCCAAGGACAACAAATTTTCTTAAGGCAAAGACATAGTCTCACATTTGTAATTGTCAACCCCGATATGTTTTGATGAATCCAAGTCCAGATGCACTGCCCTCGAGTTCTTTTTTATCCCTCTCTCTGCCTCTCAAAATTCCTTTTTTTCCCCAGGCATTTGTTTGATTTGTCACATTATTTGATTAAAAAAAACAAAACAAAACAAAACAAAACACTAAATAAGAGTGTAGGTTTTGTCTGTATTCTTGTCAAATACATATTTCATGAAGTATAACTTTACAGTATACCTACTACCGTTAAAATGTACATCATCACAAAAGTAAGACTGAGTAGTATTTAGCTACCTAAGCATCATCTGAATGGCTGACATTACCATTTAGGCAGGGGTTACTACGTTCTAATTGAAAATACAGCAACACAGTAAATGAATATGCAAGATTTCTGCAGTAGTTTTATACTGGAGATTTGCATACAAGTAGCAGCTAAGAATCACCTACAAAAATAGCTACAATGGCCTTTAAACTGCCTATTTAAGATGCAGCTACATGCATATGATACTAGAGTCAGATGGAATATTTGTAAAACCCACTACTAATTTGTATATGCATGCATATAGCTTGAAGAAAAACACTAGGTCACAAATATCAGGGGTTTTCTTTTGTTTGGGGAGGATGTTTGACATTTAGGGTATTAAAATAGCGGCACACAGGGTGTATGTTTATTAGATTTTTTAAAAACTTGGACACACAAGTGATTTCAAACACTTCCCATCCCTGGAAGTGTTTAAGGCCAGGCTGGATGGGAATTTGAGCAACCTGGTCTAGTGGGATGATCTTTGAGGTCCCTTCCAACTCAAACCATTCTATGATTCTATAATATATGTAAAAAAAGAAATGTAAGTATATGACTGCTCTTCTCTGTTCCATATGATGTGGAAAACACTAATGTTCAGTTTGGTGTTTGCAGTACAGATCTATTTAGTAGCTTACATTGACACATATGTTGTGAGTAAACAAGCTCTACTCTAAATAGCTCATGAAACTAGTGACACTGTCCTCAAGAGATGTGAAAGAGACTGTGCCACCACTTTTACCCACTGACTTCTTACTTACATATCAGGATTCAGTTAGTATTTAACAGGCCAAAATGGTTTTGTATAGGACTATTCAATTGCCTGCCCTATAACACTGGTTCTGCAAAAGCTCAGAGAAGGTAGGGATGGCTGTCACGTTGTCTGTGCGGTATGATTTGTATTCCGAGGTCAAGAAGTGAATTGTAAATTAATTACATTAAGTAATGTATTAACGTAATTAAGTATTAAGTAATACGTTTAGTTAATACTAAAGAGAGTATCTAGATAATTTTTAATGTATCATGGTTACAAGTAACAGATTGGAAATAGCACTTTTCCATAAACAATTTTTACATCAAGTACTAGAGTTCTCTATCTGATGTAGACATTGGTTACTTGGTGACCTGTGACTCAGAGCAGCAGGAATGTAAGTCGTACATGACTACATCAGTTAGTTAATTTCTTGTCTGTTTTCCCCTCTTTCCCAAATGTAAAAAATTAAAAGGATATGCCAATAAGCTTTCCTTAAAAGATAATTATAAAAAAGTATTTTGGATATAATTTTCAAATAAAATCTCATCTCCTGGTATTTTCTGTCACAGCTCACACAAAGTATTTTGTAAATCCTCACAATGAACTTCTTGTAAATATCTTGCTTATAAATATCTAAAGTTTGGGTGTCAAAAGATGGGGCCACACTCTTTACAGTGGTGCCTGCTGACAAGGGGCAATGGGCAAACTGGAACACAGAAAATTTCATCTGAACATGAGGAAAAGTTTCTTTACTTTGAGGGTATCAGAGCACTGGAACAGGCTGCCCAAAGAGGCTGTGGTGTCTCCTTCTCTGGAGATATTCAAAACTCACATGGGCACAATCCCATGTAACCTGCTGTAGGTGGACCTGCTCTGAGAGGGGGGTTGGACTAGATCTCCAAATGAACCCCTTTCTTTGAACCCCAACCATTCTGTGATTCTCAGAACAAAATTCTTCTCTTGTCAGCCTTGCCATCACCAACTTGCACATCTTTGCCTAATTCCATAAGGGATCATGTTTATTTGAAGGTTGTTATTATTTTTAGAACTGCACAACAAGGTTCATCAAGGTAGTGTTATCAGACACAAAATAAGAGCAGAAACAGTCTGCAGGATGCACCACAGCTAATCAATAGTACTAGAAAATGTCAAATTTCAATGAGAAGTTTTTACTAGCAGAAGAATATACTTTTCCAATACTAGCAATATGTATGCTGACCATAAAACATCTTTCTAGTGTCTCATTCCTAGCATACAAAAGATTTCATTTAATTAATGCAACCCATATTCAGATATATAAGCATTAAACATTTCTTTTGCCTTTTGTTTGCAGGCCTGTTCAAAATCCACTGGTTATTTACTGTACTTAGAAGCGATTTTTAAAATTAGTTTTCATCTGTGTTTTTCTGTTGACCTAAGCAGCCTGGAAGACTGGGAGATCTACTTCTTGCTCAGAGAGTGGACAACCCTTAGGATTACTAGTGTTTTTCGCATTCTGTTCTTATTCAGTTTGAAGGAAAAATGTAAGCAATCCTGCATTTTATAAAATATTATTTTTATCATGAGATGTTATACTTCCTTTATCAACTACAAAACGAGTACCTCATTCTCAGTCCAGTTATGACAGTGTCATCCTTTGTAGTCCTATAGCTTACCAGGGATGGTCACAACTCAAACAGAACCCTGCGACACTATTATATGTGAATTTTTGCTGTAGCCTTATGAATTACTCTGATATGCTTTTGAATCTGATCTTTACACTTCCCTTACTTTCTCCTTCTGTTACTTCATACAGTTCATTTGCCATTAAAAGCCATTTCCAGCGATAATATTCTTCCACTTACAACAGCTTGGATAGAAACAGCTCCCAAAGCATATTACCAACTAGCTTTATTGCACAAATGAGCTACTCAGAACTACTTTCTTTTGGAGCACAGCCATATTCAAAGGAAAATACTTCCACTGCTTAACACTACACTGCTACCTTAAGCAAACCTTCAAAACTAGTTACTTACAGCAGGCACAGCTCTGAGCAAGAGGTGAGTATAAGCATGCCAGAAATAGCCTCACTATGCAATGAGCTCATCAGTACACTTCCATGTCACAGTTTCTGCATAGGGAAGTATTTTAGTAATGGTGTCTTCTGAGGTCACATTTATTTTCCTTTCAACTCTCCCATGGTAGCAACCAAAACTCCCAAGAGATAATGAGGAATATGATACACCTACACAGCTTCTGCACAATTCAAAACCCTGATTTCTATGCCATTATCATATAAAGACTGGCTAGGACCATGGAAACAAGTGAGGATGTTCCTACAAATATCATCAAGCTATATAGAAGCTATTTCAGCAAGAAGACAGAGGTGATCGTTGAGGACAGACTTTTAAATTTTCATTCCTCCTAAGTTAATTCCCTTAGCACTTAGTTTGATACTTCTGAATTTGACCCTGAATTATCAGTAGCCCATGTCTGGGGCTGGAGAAGGTGTAGGAAAGAACTCCAGTGCTGAAGTGCAGTCTGGTGGAAAGTCTGGCTTTTGGGAGTACTACAATGATGTGAGTTGCTGTGATGTCTTTTCTTCCAATTCACAGCATACGTGAACCAGATCTAGAGGCTAAGGTCCTCTGATTTTAATTCTTCTTCACTGAACTAATTAAAAAAAACAACAAACAACATAGGGGGATGCACATTCAGACAGAAGAATTGCAATCTGTATCTCTAAGGACTGTAGATTAGATTTGCCCTGAAAAGAATATTCAATTAGGCTCCTGTTTGAAGTAAAACATTGTAAAGTAAGGTTTGTTTTGTGCATGATTCCTTTTTCACCAGGAAGTAAATCACTACATATTACTTCTAGAGAGACTGTGCAAAGTCAGCTTGTAGTACACTAAAGTAGTGTTCAGGAGCTTTTAATTACATGTTCCTGTTCTACTGGAAAAGTTTATTTTTGCAGTAAATAGGAACTGGTTAGGTAAGACTTTAGGTTTATTCAACTACATGATCTTATATCACTAGTGCGTAACAGTTGTGTGAACTAAAATTAAAGAAACGGCTATGGCAATAGGTCCAAATTTAACTGACATGATCCTCAGAGACTACAGTACAGATTCAGTGCAAAGATCTCAAAGCACTGCCTCAGCAAAACTGTTTCCATTGCAAATAAAATCCTTCGGTGAGGAATGAATGGTCATGCCTCTATACCAAAGGATGGATAACAATCTGCATGCAGCTAGAGGAGCAGGAAATAAGCCTCTTCCTTAAGCAATTTAAGGAAGGAGGAAACCTCATTTTCCTATGAAGATTATTACTGCAATGGCTGAAAGTAAACTGCAATCTGATGTGACATGTTGATGAAAAAAAGAACTAAAAGTTTAGTGTGGAACATGTTACACATAATTAAATGTGGATCCTTACTGATCAATAGTGAGTGTATAATTACATTTCTCAAGGTTAGTTAGGCAGGGCGTTGCGAGGAGACACAATGAACACAGACAAGTAGACAAACTAGAGAATCAAAGATGTGCTCTACAGCTCTATGGAGGCTGTTTGCAGTCAATCTTGTCATGCTCGAAAGACTGACACTGAAATTTTTATCTGTAGCCTCATTAAGGAGCCACCAAACAAGGTTAAGAAGACCTCCAAGATAAGGCAAACTCATTTAAGCTATGCTGCAAAACCATATCGGCAATATTAGCTGTGCCTATCATATTTCTACCATATCTCTGCATTTCTGAACTTTGAATAGCAGTAAACAGAACCAGATTGGATTCCTTCAGAGAGTGAACATTGCTATCTTAAAACAAGTTTGATAAACTCATCTCTTAAAAATGGTAACATGAAAAGTGTTTAACATTTTAGATTAAAATGCTAATTTCCCTGATGCAAGTTTCTGTTGCAAGCCTAAATCCTAAATCCTATTAGACACAACTACAGCAAAAATATTAGGAAGTGCTTTAAAGAAAATGACTGAATGATGTGATAATTTGAAGATGACAAGTAGACCTACAGATATCACTCTGCCCATTGGCCAGAAATATCAAGCAATATAATTGAGTATGCTAACTTTGGAGTTAAAAGATCAACACTGGAAATGCGCTTCTCTATGACATCTATTTTAAGAGAATTCAAGTGGAAGTAACTTAGAAACTTTTAATTTTGTCATCTTTTGCCCAGCCATTTGGATCCTAACAATTTGAAAAGAATCTTACATCCATGTGTCACCTTTCAATGGCAAGGGAGCTCTGTGCAGCGCCCTAAGAGTGAACACACCTCCCTTCTGCCCTTACCAACACTAGCTCTCATCACTGATACAGACAAACTGCAGCATTGTCTGAGGATGTATGAAATCTCTGATGAACTGCTGAGGCTCTGACACACACAACTTTAGGGTAAGATACTGCAAACATTTCCTTGTAGTTCACTGTGATTGGAATTCCTTTAATGAAATTCTTACAGGAGCTATAATCAAAACACTGGGATTTCCTTCAAATTTAAGTTAATAAGAAGAGATGAAGGAAAAGGGGAAAAATTATCAAGTTCAAATGGCACCAGTGAAGACTATCACTTTCCAGACAGGCCTGGATGGGTATTTGGTGGGTTTTGGTGGGTTTTTCTGGTTTATTTTTTTTGTTTTTGTTTGTTTGGTTTGTTTTTTTTTTTTTTTTTATTTTTTTTTTTTTTTTTGGTTTTTTTTTGTTTTTTTTTTTATTTTTTTTTATTTTTTATTTTTTTTTGTTGGTTTTGTTTGGTTTGTTGTTAGGTTTTTTTTCATGAACGCTAGATCATCATCTTTGTAATTGTACAGACATACTCTACTCATACTGATTAAACTTGACAGAAACCCCAAAAGCACATACACAATGTATGCCATATATATGTACAATAGCCATACTTAAGAGAGTGAGAGGATAAAATAATAAGTGGATAGAGCTTAAGATGAAGATTTCACTTCTACCCATTGTGAGAAACTGCACATAATGGGAGACAGGACCTACCACCCATCTGCGACTGTATGGCCTGAGCAAACTCTCTATGAATCTTTGCCTTAAAAACTAAACTATTACTTGTGAGGTTTGTATAGTTTTTGAAATTTCCTGATTCTTTAATGTCTGGAAACATGGAAAGTTACTCCAGATTTACATCAGATTTTTACCAAAGAGAATTTAAGCCACAAGGATGCAAAATAGTAAATGTTTTCTCACACAGATAATTTTCATTTACCTAAGCCATGAGTTCAACACAATTGCTACAGAAAACAAAAGTCGCTTAGAAATCAGGCTGTTTCAGCCTCAGTTCTTTAGACTTAACTCTTCCCTATTGACAATTTCCTCTAAATTTACAGTAAATATTTTGTTTTAGTAGCACATCTTCATGTTAGCACTAAAACTGCATTAGAAATTATCAATCATATGTTTTTCTAACTGATACTGTTCACAAATTCTGGTAAGACTGGATGGAGAACAACTGATCTACAAGCAGAAAACATACTGGAATAACTGTACCAATAAATGCATTAAATTTGATAAAGCATAGACTTTGCAATAACCTCTCATTACATGCATATTCTCTCCCCTTTGAATATGGTTTTGCTGGGTGAGGTACAGAGAGTGCAAACCCTTCACTCCAGCCCAAGAGGGCTGGCACTGAGTACTCTACAACTGGCAACTGCTTAAATGCTGACACAAAAATTAAATGTTTATAAAGAGAGCTGTGTGCATCCCAATGTAAACAGCTTCTTGGCCCTCATTCTTCTGAGAAGCTGTTTACAAAAAACAAGGCAGAGGATATAGTTCTGAGGTAGAAGAAAATCCCTCATAAATATGAACAGGACATCTTCTTTAGTTTATTTTCCTTAGAAAACAGATGCAGAATTTGATTCAAAAGTGATTAATAAAACTGGCTAAATTAGATTCTGTCACTCTTAATCTAAGCATATATAAGAGAGTCTAAATGGGTATAAATTTGACATGCAAATTGTTTTAGTTTAAACAGACTGCCAGGGCCCTGACCAGCAGGTTAGCCCTAAGTCAGACCTGGGCTCACAGGCTGTGAGCAAGGCCTCCCCCAGACTCAGAAGGGACATGAACACTAGATTTCACTCACTACTTCACCAAGAATTTTTTTTACTAATTTTTTCAGCCAGATTGGGATTCCTGTTCAAAGCTCACAGTTTGTTTTCCAGTGCAGTTTACTTTCTATAAATCTGAACATTGTCCTTCAGCCACCTATCAAGACCAGGTCTGCTTTTTGCCATATAATTTGGGCACGTTAATAACAATCAAGGCAAAACATTTTCTCACAATTCTTACCTTACCTCTAAGATATCTATTGCTGTCATGAATTCTCACAGGAGGAACACACTGGATCCTGGATGCTGGAAAAGAGAGGAAAAAATTATTTTTCAGACTTTTGTTCCAATAGGCACTTGAAAGTTTTAAACGCTGCTACAAAGCCTATACTCTTACTGAGCTGAGCCTTAAAAAACCTTTTCTTTCTTTCTGCACAGTTTCAAATTAGACAACCAAGTGTGTTGCAATTGCTTCTGAGCTGCTTGTGAGTGAATAGTAATAGCAAGGCCAATACTGTTTGGCTGATGAAAGTGAGCATCACTCTCATTTGCCCCCATTCAGGAAAAGTCTTAATGGGAAGCAGAGCTCAAAAGAAATTGGCACTTTGAGAAAAATGGCTATGTGGGGAAGAGCACTTTTGTTAGTAGTAATTGGAGGACGTACTGCAACATCTTTTCCAATTGTCTGAAAGTCTGTGGACAATCCAGAGTCCCACTTACCCCCATTTTCTACCAGAGTAATTCCACTGACTGCATTGTAATGGTCACTACTTTACACCAGTGTTAGCAAGAACAGAATTACACTCTGGTGCTGAAGTCCTTAGTAAAGGTGCAAACGTCTAAAATCCATAGAGAGCAGATGTTTAATTCAAGGCCCGCATTATGTCTAGAGTTCAAGGCTCTGAGGATAAGGACAAAAAATAAAAAGACAAAAGAAATGTTATTTTGACTCCGTGTCTCACTGTAAAATACCAGCAGCATAATGACATAATGTTAACTTCAGGAAAGGATACAGAAGGTGACAAGGTTATTTCTTTCTATCAGCCAAGATATCTTATGTGACAAAGCTACTGTTCTGCAGTGCAGCCCACTTCATCCTCATACAAATGAAGAACAAAGAGGGTGAAAAAAGAGCTTTTCTCTCCCATCTTCTTTTAATTTTTTTCCACAGCATTACTCAGAGGCAGATTTCAGCCCAGCTGAGACACAGCTATAGGACACACTATACATAGGTACAGTATTAGAAAAAATTATATGCAAACACAAAGTAGAACAGTAAAATCTTTTCATTTGCAGTGTGTAGCAGACACCAGGTAGGGAGAGGAACAGTTATTGGCAGTTCAGCTGTACCCTTCTTTTCCTTGTTATCTGCCCATAGCAGTTCTGCAGCTGTAATGTGTGTTAAATGCATGAGATAATAAATGAAGAATTAATAGTATTCTTTAACTTTGATACAGCTCTAAGGGACGAGTGATGATTACTTAATACCAGTTTTTAAGTGGGATGTAGAGAGTTGTAACCTTAGGAGCCTGAATCCCCAAGGCATCATTCTGCTGTTTGCTCCTTCTTATGACTGAATGTATTTGCCATACATTACTCTTGCCTGTCCAAAGGGAAAATGAGAACTGGGAAGGAGAGGATGCCAGCTGGGAATATTGCAAGAGAAACCTGCCCCTGCTCTGCTCTGTGCTCCTTATTCTTGTCCTTGCTGTCACACATTGCCATTCCCCTAGTCCTACTGATTTGACCACTTGTGTGTCCACACCATTAACAAGAAACATGAAAGAAATAATTAAAAAATAATGGGAAAAGTAAAAGTTGTAATAGATTAGCTGTTCTGGCAGTGTAAGTGAAGGGACAGGTGCCCTTCATGGAAGGGAAAAGGGATGAATGTGTGTAAGAAGACAATTCAGGCAGGGAGCAGTAATAGCATAGTCAAGATGTACTGCCAAACAGGTCTGTGGGGTTAGAAATTTGGCTCTTATTTAAAAAATAGTTATTTAAGTCCTGATACTTCTTAGACACTAGTGTAAGACCTATTGCCAGGTAATCTGGTGTACGCATGTCCTGGTTTGAGGTAAAATGAACCAATTTTCTGTTTTACAGTTTTGCTTTCTTAGCTAGGCCTCTCCTAGCTAGCTGGGCTCTGAAATTAACAGCACATTGTGCGGAGCTGTTCCATCTCGCAGTGATAAGACCTGACTGTACCGGGGGATGGTGCAGAGAGGCCCTTGTTTAGACTTATTGCTGGAAGAACCAAGGTCAGATAATTTTCGTCGTTCGCCCGTCGGAGGGTCCCGCCTTCAAGGAGGAGCGGACAGGACAGGTGACCCAGGACTGACCAACAGGGGTATTCCATCCCATCAGCATCATGCCCCCCTATAAAAGCTGAAGGATCAACAGGTCAAGTCTCTCTCTTCTTCTTCTTTCCGGCTCTTCTTTCTGCCTCTTCTTTCCCCTTCGTCTTTGATGGCTGACGTCCAAGGAGGGCCCTGCCTGTTCATCTGCCTCTGATCCCGATCTCGGCGTTCCTGGCTCCGGATCTGAAGCCCAGCTCCTGTCGGTCGCCGGGTCCGGTTTGGGACTTTTCCTGAGGCCTGCTGGTGACGTGGTCGTCGTCCTGGGAGCTTGATACGGTTTTGTGTTTACTGTATACTCCCTTTTTCCTTTTTTTTTCCTATATTTCCTGTTTATTGTGCTGCTTATATTTTCATTAAAGTAGTTTAGCTTGTTCTAAACTCTTGAATCTCTTTAACTCCTTCCTCTCCTCTCTTTACCCAAAGGGGGGGGAAAGGGAGGGGGGTGGGGGTCATCTGTCACTCAGGGTTTGGTGGGTTTGGCTGAAACCGCGACAACGCAACAAAGTGAAACATTTTAGTTATCAATCTCTGTAAAAAATACCTGTGAACCACAAAGCCTTTGCCTCCAGTAATTACATCTATAGCCAGTTTTCCCAATTAAACATGATGTACACTTCTCCTTTGTATTAGTACAAAAAGTATCACTGGCGAGAGAAAAATAGATGGATTCACACATTACTCTTGTGCTAACCACCATATTTTAAAAATACGTTGCAGTATATTTATCAAGAGGTAAAGAATGTGAGTTTGTTCAAGTACAGAGCCTGGCTTCAGCAGGTGTGGGGGTGTTATCTTTGCTAGAGAAAGAAACATTTGAATTTCCAGGGCTGATTTCATTTGAGGGCTTGATAATAAAGCTAGGTTTGGAGACATTTTCCTTACATAATGGCTAGGAAAAATAGTGTAAATCAGACCAACTTTTCACAAGGTGTTTATTTTCTTCAAACCTACTCAACAGATGCTGTGACTTCCTTCATTTATCTGTTTAAATAACTGAACCTATGAAGCCTATTCGTAACATAGCAAAGTTTGCAAATCATTTGGTTTTGGATCCCTGATGTCAGATGGAGTTGTTTCCCGTGAAGATGATCAGCTAGATGATTTACTTCTGTTACTAGCCAAAGTCAAATCTGTTAAGGATTAAACAAGCATGTAAAACATTTCTCCGTAGTTTTAAGATTTGCCATTAATTTAGTTTATTTGATTGGATATCTTCTCCATAAGTAGTCTGTTGAATAATATCAAGTCAAATATACTTCACTGCCTCAAGTAATATGCAGTGTTCTGTACTCAGAAATGTTAATTCAGCCACTGAAAGTTGTTTTTAAAGAAAAAAGCTATTTCTCTCTGGTCACCAGGTGAAAACATACTGGGAACAACACATTTCAAGATCAATTCATACCACCATTAAAGAAACCTTTGAGAGATTGTGGCATGAGGAAGATGAGAAACACATTTTGTCATTCCTGTCTTTTTTGTCTATTTATCTACTTTTGATTTGTAACATCCTACATATTTCTTGCTTCATGTGGCAAATAGACAATCCAGTCATTCTTGATAACATGGGATGACAGAAGAGAATCAACTTATTTTGCATGTGAACTGCTGGGAATATTACGTATGGAACATATATTATCATTTTTGCCTATACTTGTTTTATGTTTTAAGAATTTTGAACTTTTCTCATTACTCATGTTCTTAAATTAGTGGAGAAATACTACAGAACATTTTAATGTTAAAATTCCAGTCCCTGGAAGTGTGACACAGTGACAACAAATAAAATATTATTAACAAAACATAGCCAAGTACAAAAAGGATGCATGGCATAGCACAAATTTCTTGAAAGCTGTTAGTTTCTTATACCTGGTATTTCATTAACTGTACTTGAAAGGAAATTCCAATTAAGTAATGACTAGTAATGTCCTTAGGCTTTTAAAGATTGAAATGATTACAGAAATGGGTTGAATATTTGACCTTCTGCCAATTAACACCAGCTAATAAACAAATCCAATTGAAATAATGTTGTATGGCGGAGAACTACAGATTTCATTAAGTTTTCTAAGGATTTCTTCATGTTTAACCAATTTCAGCTGGGAAGGGCTCAATAGGCTGATGACGTCATCAGTACAGCATGATCTTAATAACAAATAAATGTCATAGCTGAAAATTTACCATATGGATGTAAGCAGGTCCGTAGGCTGTAGGTGGCCTTAATCATACTGTTCCATTCCTTGTTTTTGTGCCTGACCTATTGTGTAGGTTTTGAAAGTAATGGATGTAATTTCTTAGAGAAACTGAATCACCGCTCTACCTTTTTTACTCCTTGAATTTTGGTGTTCAGTAATGTGCTTATAGATTTTCATATGCAGATATGAGCGCCACGCCAATCTCACTTCTGATTCCTATAGCTGGCCACATACAGCCTCCTTCACATCTCTGTTTTCTTGCCATTGCATCACAGTCTGGATAATACAGTTCCTAACAAGCATCCTAGTCATATTTTCCAGTAAAATTCTTTTGTGAGACTCAAACTAACTTGCCATAAGCCTTACTGTTCTTGCAACACTTAGTCTTGAGTGTGTCCAGATTTATATCCATTACTTGTCTGCCCTCGTGCTCTCCTTTGGGTGAGGAGTTGAAATATTTTTATAGTATTCCGATACCTGGCACTATCTTAAAATAACAGACAACTTAAAGGACACAGGGAATAAAACCGAACACGCAGGGGAAGGTGTACAGGCAAGAGATCAAATTCTTCCAATTTACTGCACATCAGTATTCTCTGTAGTACCTGAGCTAGTCTGTGTGCCTCTGTGTGTGTTTATGTGCGTGTGCATACATTTTTCTTTAAATTCAAGTTACATTTATGCTATGTGTGTGGTTTTTCAAAAGTGAACAGTGAATAATATCCTATGGCTTAATCCTAAAGCATCAAAGCTCTCTATACAGTAACCACAGAAATGATCCATTTCCATTATACCAGGAATAAAGGTCAGAGCAATTTTCATCATTTTCCCTTTCTCTCAGCCACTGAAAGCAAAATCATTGTGACAGCTTTCTGCAGCACTGAGCTTAAATCTTAAGTGGGTTTATTTAAAAGATGTTTTACTATTTTTCTGCTGTAAGAAAATAATAAAGGGGTTGCAGCTTTCACACCAGACATACCACTTTGGAGGGGCATTTGCAACAAGGTCTCAGAAAGTGACGAGTCACCCCAAAGGGGACATGCAAAATATCCAACGGGTATTTCTAACAAGAAAAGCTGATATTTTGACAAATTGTATTTCTTTCATTGAAAATAAGCAGGCAATGATCAATGTAGGGCAAAGGTTACGGTGAGTGGCTGCAGCGCTAATAGACTGGATGCAGCTCAGCTGCTATTCAGCCCCGTGTATGATCTATGTCAATCAGCTCACTTTTATTTTCTCCCTCACTGTTAGACTGTTGGCTCTTTGTCATTTCTCCTGCAGTCAACCCAGAGAACTTTAGGTAGTTGGTTCTCTCTTTAGAAAGGGGAATGTGAGCACAAGGTGAATAACAGCTCTTGACATTTGCTTGAACAGACCACAAATCCCGCTGAAGGTCTTTTTGCCAGAAAATCTGATACAGCAAATCTGCGAGGATCATTTTAAAAGCTCTATCTTTGAACAGAGGATGCTGTACTGTGAAAGTCTCTGATCACTGTGTATGACACACCAGGTGAAAGGATCAGGTATCAGAGAGAGAACAGATAATTTTAACTTGCAAAATTTTACTGGAGTAATTGGGTCAGCCCGTTCCCCTGCCTTCTCCTAATGTGCTTTGTAATTTTAGCAATATCGGAGTAAATTTTCAAAAATTATTTCGAAGAACTTCAAATACTTGATGGAGAGCACTTGTGGGCCTGAGAGTAGCAGTATGAATTGTTCTGGTAAAACATCCTATTTTACCAGGAAAAATTGCCTTTCCTTCATCAATAGGAATGTGGCTATGTCTTTGTCTATATAGTTCATCTTCTTTTCCTACAGAGGAATGTAACATTGAACAGGTGGGACCTGGCAGTTGGAAGGGATTCTCCAAAATAGCATCTAATATATATAAGTACAGAAGTGATACCACAGAGTAAACTGATAAAAGGAGAACTTGTGATTTGTTTGTTGGGCAGTTGTTAGCTTCAGCAAAGGTGGAGAGGATCAGAAGGAGTGGGAGAAGGGGGCAGAACACAAAGTTCCAAGATCAAAGCCTCTATCTAATGCCCTTTGATTTTAGGGTGTTAATTCCCAAGTTGCTGAAATCCTTTTAATGTGTATTCCCTCAAGAATTTGTCTAGAAGCTGTGCTGGATTTAGGAAGACCTGAAGGGAAATTCTGTGAAAGATAACAAAAAATATAATAAAAAGTAAACCCCGAAGCACAATTGTTACTGTAGTAGTTGATCAATACAAAGAAGTATATCACAACATTTAATAATTACTTAATCAATATAAACACAGTAACATGATATGGGAATAATACATGAGCCATAAAGGACAATTAACAATAAACATATAATCCAAACCGCCATTTAGTAGAAATCACTTTATTTCTATTTATAGCTGTTGCAGTGTTCTGAGAGTTATATCACAGCTTTTTCCAGAGATGTACCTGTGTCTAGATCCAATTAACACACCAAATACTGAAGATTCATTTAAAACATGTACAACACGTTTACTCATGTCCTATATTTGCTGTGTTTGTTCTCACTCTCATAATGGCCTGTTCTTGCACGCACTACTCAACATACTGTCTCTCCTCACTTTCTAGTATTACTGACCTTCTCCACAGCCTCTCAATCTTGACATTCCTTTCTTCTACTGCTTCCTTACACACACACCCCCCACCCTCCCCCCTCCTTGCTTTCCTGCCTCAGTCCATTCACTCTCATTGACAGTCACTTGTGCCAGGGAAGTGCACCGATTCCATATTGCAACATCCATTTTTGCCCAAAATCTTGGATTTTTCAGGTGCCTGTTTTAAGAGGAAAGAATGATCCTGTGGTTAAGACACTGGATTCATATTGTAGGGTGCAGATTGTGTTCTCTGGCTTCCTCCCCAGCTAATGTAATATGGTTTTAGTGTAATGGAGAGTAAGGAGCACCACACCTGTAGAAGTTTTAGCAAATCACTTAAACAAAATGCTTGGATGTCTGAAAGCTTTGTCCAACGTACTCGCTGCTCTGCAATTCCAATGGGAGTCGAGGGCATACATCACTATATAGGGTATGTTCATCATGTTGAAGGATTAGGCTTAGTTCACCACCTGCAAAATGGGGCTAATTCTTACTCAGCTCACATAAGGCTTATGATGATGAAAACAATCTATTAATGTTCATTATGTGTTCAGTTGCTACAGTAGTGAGTGCCAAGAAATAATTCTCTCTGTAAGATGAATGCCTGCTAAAATAATTCTGCTCTAATAGATTAAATTCAATGCAAGGTCACCAATCACCTTCCTACAGCACCCTTTATCTTTAATATGTTCCTAACACAGAGTGAGTCTTTGGAGGAAAAGTTTAACATTAAAGTCCTTCCCTGTAGGAACACATATCAAAGACCAGAGATACTTGTCTTAAGTAGAGGAGTATGCTCCAGTGCCCATGGCCACAGTTCCGAGCTAGGCAGTGTGCTGGGTTTTATGTCTTTTGGCTGTCAGATTTCACATTACATATGTCTACAAGGCAGCAGCGATGCAACTTCTGTTCGTGTCATGTTGAGTTCTGAACCATATATTCACATTCACTCTTTGTAAACAACTTCTGGATTAAAATGCACTATTTTTATTACTTTTCTTCTTTATTATACTTCTCTTTCCTAATCCCACAACTGCAGCCATTTTAGATTTTTTTTTCCTTTCTCTATTATTTTTCTCCCATTTCTTTCCTATCATTTGGCTGCCAGCAATTATTCTATATAATGGCCATTTTACTTTTCATCTTCTGCATCTACTAACATCTTTAATTGGTAGCTTAGATGATATTACGTTTTCTCCTCAGTGCAATTTTTCATATGAGTTTGTTTTGAACTCACTGTATTTTGTAATTTCCTTACCTGTGCGCAGATCATAACTTCTATTTTACAAGCTTTTCTGTTTCTTCTGGATTTACCCTAGCATAGTTGAAACTCCATTTTGAATGTAAGAAATTGATTTTGTGCACATTTATGTCTTCCTGCATGTGCCTGAATATCTCGTAGATGTAACATGCTACTTTTTGCAGATGTAGGGTGTAACTCTCAAGTGTATTCAGAAAAGAGAATAGCAGAACTGTAAAATTCCTCCTTCTCTTAAGAAAACCAATGACATGAAATATAATCTTGAACTCATTCCCTGAGAACTAACTGAGCTTCCTTTACATATAGAAACTGAATGGTCCACAGATTCCTGCTCCAGCCAAGAGGATCTGGACAGCACACCTAGAATAAGGAAGATCTCTGTGACAGAAGTCATGCAGAGCAGTGCTGCCATGGGACAGCAGGGACAATGATCACTATAAAGAATACTCTACAGACCTTCCTTTCAGTGCCTATAAATGATCATGCTATCATTTGTAGGAAGCATTGACATGAATATTTCATGTATTTGGAAAGGGAAAAGGCCACAGATCATTATACCCCGAGAACATGAGCTATCAAGGCCAGGAGGTTTATCTCAAAGTTCTTGCATTTTGTTACTGACTTTTAGTTTCAAAGCTGTCACAATCAGGTTCTTGATACGCAGACCCTCGTTCTATCATTGGACAGCCTGACTCCCAGAGAAGGCAGGGAGAAGCTACAGTGACATAATTTGGGGCAGTCTATGCCCTTTATTTCACTTTGTCTCTCCAGAGTAAAGAGCAGTTGCAACTTCTTGTTGCTCAGTGCAACCTGATGTTTCGTATTCATTTCAGGAATTAATAGACTAGTGTCAAAGTTCAGATTAGAACAAACCCAGACGAGTTCCAGCAAGTGGTTCTGACCAGGAAACCACTGTACAACTAGTAGTCAGTGTACATCTAGCAGGTAGCCTGAGGAGGTGCAGGCCTGTGCTGCACTGGAAGCCCCACATTGGGCTCTGTTGTGCTGCATAAACCCTTTGATTGCAGGGTAATCTTGCTCACAGCTTGCTATTGAGAGAGCAGCCTGCAGAGAGGTCCCACTTGGTACCATTGATTATGCCACGTGTAGCCTTGCTTTTATCTACAACTGCAGCAACAAGTTCTCATGTGAACATCCTTTCTGCTTGACAGCAGAAATGATGAACAGAGTTGTTTTCTTGTAAGAAAACCCTGTAATAGCTTGGATGATCAAAATGGGAGAATCTCTTCTATGGACAGGGTCTGCGTGATGCATGGCTCAGAGGTCATTTTGATGCCAGCATTACTTGGTGTTCCCAGAATATAAAAAGTTACAAGATTACCTATGCTATTCTCTTCTTACAGTTATAGCTCTAATAACCAACATTTTGAATGATAAGTTAAAAGCTTTACAATGGACCAGCACCTCCTGGTGCAAAGCAGATCCTTCCTTTCCCACTTGATGGAGGGTGGATTTTCATATCTCATTGAATTCAGGTTCTTTCTTTTCCAGATAATGACTATGATTTAGATCTTAGTATCAGCAAAACATTATATGGTACCTCCAGTTTGATCCAGCACAGTACCAGGAAATGTTATGAGTTTTAACTGGAATAATATTTCACGGAAACTGAATGTAAGCAGCATGCTGTCTTTTGATATATTGGCTTGGAGGTATTACAGCACAGTAAGAAACACCATGTTTGTGACCCAGCCTTTCAAAGGCTAAGGATCTGTAAAGTGCTTTTCTTTTGCAGTCACATTTCCAGGCAGGCTTTGAATAGCAGAAGTTTGTGCAGTCTCCAGTGTCCTTGGCTGTGTGCAAACAGCCAAACACTTTGGCTAAAGTTCTCCTTGCATTATCTTGGCAGAATACCTAGTCTTCAGGAATCCTAATCTTTTATTTAATCACTTTATCTTTTCAATTTCATCCCTTTCCTATCCTAATTCTTTCTTTTTCATTAAAGCCAGTACACAAAGATCAAGCTAGTAGAATGTGTTCTGTAGCTGTCAATCAGTGGGCACAAAAAATACAAAATGTGAATAGTTAAATCAGCAGACTTGCCTGCTGGAGTTATCTGCATGGCAAAGATGTCAGCGTATTGTTTCCAAGCCTGACTTCTACATGCAGGGAGTAGCAGAGCATGTCCTGGCCTCTTTTATCTTCCTCAGGAGAGCAGCCAAGTGGCATAATCAATTCTTCCAGGCTTTTGTCTTTCACCTGATGTTTTGCTCACTGCCTAAGGCTCCGCTGTTCTTCTGGCCCTTAAAACATATTTATTTTCAGATGTTATGAAAAATAAATATAAGTTTTTCATGGTGAGATATATATATTAATGGACTATATCAATAAAGAAGGAGGAGGTTTCTCTTTTTCTCCAGTTACTACAACTGCAAACTTTCCTTACTTGTTGAGAAATAGTCAGGCAGACAGAAAATTAGTGCTAAAAAGTTAAAGAACGAGGAATAACCTTCCTTGTACAAGCTAATGAGGGAATTTTAGTCATACACAGTTTTGATGAGCTCACTTTATTGGCCTGTGGTATATATTATTGCAGTTAATAGAGGTCAAACATTAGAGATGTGACTCTTCTTGTAGCTCCGGGTATTAAAAAAACCCAAAAACTCTAGGACTGAGAAAACCTGTAAAGCATTTAAATAAATGCAAGGTGATTTAGCCGGCAGATGGTCAATGCATAAAGCAAAATTAAAGTTGGAAGGAAGACCAAGCTAGGTGTTACCGCTGTTTTCTTTACTCACTAATTTAAATTCATAGGGTTGAGGTACCAACAGGATAATAGTAGCAGTCATGATAAGAAAACACTTCCCTTCACTCACGTCAGTTCTCTTTTAAATACAATGTCACAAATTTAGGTTAACAGACATAGAATGCTTATTTAAGAGCAGTATTTTTGGAAAGTATATCTTTAATACAATCTTTCAGAAAATAACAAGTATTCTAGTGCAATAAGAGGTTGAATTGGTAACAGACAAGGCAACTGACTGTGATTAAAAAGGCAATCAGGTATGGAGGTTAAAATATCAAAGGTAGGTTTCTGACTGTTATTATTTAATGTCACCAATTTTTGTGGACTCAAATTTTTATGTGGTCTGTGCTTTGTATATTCAATTTACTCCAAAGGGAGCTTCAAATACAGAATGGAATCAGTCAGGTCCACAATGTAACTGAAAATATCCGTGTTATACCAACCTATAGAGATGCCTAGTTATTGAACAGAAATAAATAATGCTATTTTAAAGTTGGTTTTATGGTAAGACTCTTAGAGGGCTTTGTACGTTGGTCATTTTCATGGCATTTTTTTATGTTTTACTTCCACATGGTTTGCATTAAAAGGCTTAGTTTAAACCTATGCACATGGATCCTCAAGTAAAAAAGCAGCCTGCCTTATGAAGTAACTCTTTTCCAATACTTTCCCTGGAAAACTTTAGACAAGGAGAGTGGAATTGTGAATTCGACCTCACATCCTAGTTGATCAAAGTTACAATTAATTTTCAGAAAATATTTTGTATAGATTATTATTTCTAGAAAGGGGAATGGGCACAGTTAAGGAGTCAAGATTAGAAATAGAGTATATCATAAAACAGACTCGGAGCAAATGGAAGTACCAAACCAATGCAGTAGTTTCCCTTATGCTTATTTCAGAAATCCCCATATTTGTTTTTAACTTTGAATTTCCTCATTTTCATGGGTGTTATCACTTTTTGTAATACACTCTGTGAATATACATTTTTTCTAATATTTCATTTCTTGGAAAGCTAACACTGTATAATAGTGCCACTGTAATGAAAGCATTTCTATTGCAAGGGCATGAAAAGTTGTTGCATGATAATGAAATGTAATGGATATATGTGGTATTGGTCCAAGAACTAATTATTCATGGAGTTTTTATCATAGAATCATAGAATCATCCAGGCTGGAAGGGAGCTCCAAAGGTCATCTAGTCCGACCTCCCTGCAGTCACAGGGACACCCCCAACTAGACCAGGTTTCCCAGGGCCTCATCGAGCCTCACCTTGAATAACTCCAGGGAAGGGGTTTCAACAACCTCCCTGGGCAACCTGTTCCAGTGTTTCACCACCCTCAGAGTAAAGAATTTGTTTCTAATATCCAATCTAAATCTGCTTTTCTCCAACTTAAAGCCATTGCCCCTTGTCCTGTCACTGTGGGCCTTTGTAAACAGACCCTCCCCAGCCTCCCTGTAGGTCCCCTTCAGGTAGTGGAAGAGTGCAATTAGGTCTCCTCCGAACCTTCTCTTCCCCAGGCTGAACAGCCCCAGCTCCCTCAGCCCATCCTCGTAGCAGAGGTGCTCCAGCCCCCGGATCATTTTCGTGGCCCTCCTCTGGACCTGCTCCATCAGGTCCATATCATTCCTATATTGAGGGCTCCAGACCTGCACACAGTACTCCAGGTGGGGTCTCACCAGAGCAGAGTAAAGTGGCAGAATCACCTCTCTGGATTTGCTGGCAACACATCTTTTGATGCAGCCCAGGATGTGATTCGCTTTCTGGGCTGCAAGTGTGCACTGCCTGCTCATGTCCAGCCTTTCGTCCATGAGCACTCCCAAGTCCCTTTCTAATACCTCATCCCCTAGTCTGTATTGATAGCCAGGATTGTTCCAGCCTGCATGCAGAACCTTGCACTTGCTCTTGTTCAACCTCGTGAGGTTCATCTGGACCCACCTCTCCAGCCTATCCAAGTCCCTCTGGATGATGTTCCATCTCTCTGGCGTATCGACAACACCACACAGCTCAGTGTCATCTGCAAACTTGCTAATGGTGCACTTGATCCCTCTGTCTATATCATTGATTAAAATGTTAAACAGTACTGGTTCCAACACGGACTCTTGAGGGACACCACTTGTGACTGCTCTCCAACTGGATTTCAGGCCTGTTTTAAAAACTGTTTTAAAAAATTGTTTTAAAAACAATCTTGCTGAATTACTGAATATTGCATAACTAGAGCTGGAAACAACTACACATATGGATTCCACTTCCAAATATGAATAATAATCCTTAACTCTTATCTTTTAAAATATAACTATAAAGTACTTTTTCTCTAGGATTTAACCACCAAGAAAGGATCAGGAAATAAGAAACAAATCCACTCAAGAGGAATCAAAAGTGGGTAAGGAGGATAAAGCATATTCCCTTACCCTGTTATATCTCAAAGTCTGCAAGACTGATTTAAGTCTCCAGGCAGTTATGAGAAGCTGAATGAAGAGCTGTGTCAGAAATGCATGAAGTTGTGCAGTCCTTGTTACCACTTGGTTTTACTGAAGTGCAATACTGAGCTTCCAAAATGGTGCTATTGACTACTGTTCCCAGAAGTCAATATTTTCTTCTTGAAACAATATATTCAGGTATTCACCTGAACATAAAGTCAATGAGTTGTAAGTTGCACTCATTCATCCATAATCATTCAGAGGGTAAAATAGAACCTGTCTCTAAATCATGAGGAAGAAAATGCCTCTTTTCTTTTTTCTCTCATTTTAAGAGGTGATAAAAAGCTGGTATACACACACACACCACCTCCACCTCCCCCTCAAGACCACAACAGAATACACAGATTCCCCATATTTGTTTGCAAGGGCTTCCACTAACCTCACAATTGCACTGGAAAGCAATTGCGACCCAGTTTTAACTTCAACATACTGTAGAAAGGCCTCTAGCGGTCTCCACCATCAGAACTGCCCAGCAAGGGGGTGTAGACTATCCCTTTCTTGGCTTCCCTAAGAGGCTACTTGGTTATTTCTCAGGGGTTGGTGAAAATCAGGCTGTCTAAATTTGAGACTGTTCAGACACCTCAGCTGACAGGCACTGAAGGTTTCTAACTCCTCCTAAGAAAGGAAATTCTGAAGAGGAAGCACGGAAACAATCGGCACGAATTTGACAGGCTGGCATTGCCCTTCTTTCTACAGACTAAGTTTGATTGTATCAAAAGCTAAGGGTTTTTATCTTGAAATAAGATTTTTAATTTTTTCATTTAAGCTTTTAAATTCAAAAGCAATTTAAAACTCAAACAAAGATCAGGAAAAAATTTTTGTCCTCTACCTTTCTCTCTCTCATTGCAGTCCCTGGCACAGGGACCACAGATCTGCAGGGCTGGGAGTTTATGAAGGACTCTGTTGTTACCAGAAAGGCACCATTGGCCAATTGGTGGCTGTGCAATCAGTGGACCAACTCCTGACCAAAACCTACACTCAAGTTTAGTATCCTCTAAATAACAGAGGGTGGTGAGGCACTGGAACAGGCTGCCCAGGGAGGTTGTGGATGCCCCATCCCTGGAGGCATTTAAGGCCAGGCTTGATAGGGCTTTGAGCAACCTGGTCTAGTGGGAGGTGTCCCTGCCTATGGCAGGGGGGTTGGAACACGATAATCTTCAAGGTCCCTTCCAACTCTAACCATTCTATGATTCTATGATTCTAAAATGACTGGGTAAAGATCCTAAATTTAATTTCCCATAGTGAAAACTGGCACTTATGGGTTAAAGTCATGTAAATATGCTTTAAAAACTGGGCCAAACTCACTTGGTTAATTTAAATGGTTTACAACCTACTTTTTCTTTTACTCATTTGCATTTCAGTGGCTAGTAAGTAGTTTCTGGTTTTTTGTACAGACACTGGACTCCACTAACGGGAATGGTACAAGAGGTTAATCTGCTAGAAATGTGAACATTTTCATTTAGAAACAATAGAAGTATTTTAATCTATCTCAAACATAGTTTAGATCCGCTCCTCATATAAAACTAGGAGGGAGCTCACTTGCACGTTTATAAATTTTGTTTAGAAAGGACAGTCATAATGGGATGGACACAATTGCTTGATCTGAAAATTTACTAGTAGTTGTGAAATAAATAAAAATGCTAAAAGGTTCACAAAAATAATTATTCTACTCCAGTCTATTAATAAGTCATTTCCTAACTGCTCCTAAATTAGGGGAAATGGGTAGTTGCTAATCTAAATGATACCATGAATCTGGCTATCAAATTAACCTATATTGTATTAAAGAGGATATTGAAGCTTATTTTGAAACTCATTAAAGACAACTGCTAGAATTTATTGTGTTATGCTAAGAAAATATTCCCTTCACTCAGGGAACTGCTTTAGTTCTTGTGATTTCAAATATTCTGATTACTGTACTACATGCACGCACCTTTTTCATTCCTAAAGCTTTTATGTGTTTCCTTTAGCAGGTGGACAAAAATACGCAAAATCAATATGGAGATGTTTTCAATGATTTTCCTGCAGTCCCTCCAATATTTACTCTTGCTCTGATCTAGGACACATCTATGAATAAAACCTCCCAAATAATCCATAAATAAAATAGTGCTGGGCAGAAGGCATAACTGTTGGGAAAATAACATATTTAGTAGATGTTAAGAAAGAATCATAGCAACAGGACTTTTGAAATCTACTTTTTAAAGCACAGATTTATATCAATGATATAGATTTGCACATGTAGCCTTTCATAAAATAGTTCAATCTTAAATCTATCTTTGAAACAAGACAAAACTTTTAAGAATTACCAATTCAGTTTTCTTTGTGTTGTGCAAATTTTGTTCACTGTACAATAAAAATCAGAAATTATGCAAGTGAACACAATGAAACCCCACTTACAGTCAAGCCTGGATGTGTTTTAGTTCCATTTCATGAGGATGCTACAATTCCACTAGAACCTAGACAAGCATTTTTTAAAAAAAAAATATTTATATGTTATTGATTTGTAAAACAAACCCAAACCTCACTTCTTACTTTTCACAGTTTTCTTTTCCACGTTAGCTTCCCAGAAAGTATATTCACAGAGACTATATTTTCTTCAAAAATTTCCAAAAATATTTGAAAGAAAGGAATTCTGAAACCCAAGTACTTAGATCTTGGACTCAGAAAGCTTGTTTTTTGTAAGTCAACAAGCAAAGGAATAGAAAAAAATATGCCACCAATGACTCCAGGCAGACCAAAAAATAAGAAAATGTGAACTCAGTGGTACTGACATTTATAATGAAATATCTTTTGAAATTTGCAATGAGGTATTCTGAACAAATTTTCAAAATTATTTGGAGAACTTACTTGATGAATAGTACTGGAAAAGACAAACTTAACAAAATCATGTCATGACTATGAAAAAGTAACTAATATCTCTTCCCTCATTAAAATGACTAATAGAGTAAGATATGTTCTTTAAATCATTAACTAGATTTCAGGGTCAAAGTCCCGTGTTTAGGTGTTTACTTAAGAAAGGCTCAAAATATTTAAATTAGCATATAGTGCTAATTTTCTAATATATCAGTACACTTATTTAGTAAGTAAGTTGTAAGTAATTGTAAGTATCAATTGTCTTCATGCCAGCAATGTTGCTATTTCCTAACCATTGTCTTAAAGCAGATGCTTAAGCAGTCTGCTGAATAGGACAGATGTGTGGAATACTGTGGTAACCACTGAAGACCTCAAAATTCAATTTATGAGAATTTGTCTCAATTGCACTTATAAATTCATTGGTACCTGAATGAAGCCATTTTCTGAAGCAGAGCAAAATTGTTTACAGAAGTTTCTATAAACTGTTGTTTTTGTGGACTTTCATCAGGTGCTGTTTTATACTTGTCTAAAAAATAAAACCTGTCAGGACGAAAGTTTAAATTCACACCAAAAATTGTGGAGGGTTCATTTTTTATCAATCTTGCTGCATTGGTTTCTCTTCTGCCTGAAATGACTTGTGTTCAGAGAATTATTTTTTTCAGCCTGAGTGCTTATTTATAAACATCCCTTGTTACAGGGCAGTAGTGTGGAAGTACATAGATAAACCTAGCTATTACTTTATTATATATTAATTAGCTTAACAACTTCATCAGCATAACCATTGTCATCCAGGTTGCAAAACTCTAGGCTGAAAAATGCAAACCAACAGAAGATTATAATAAAGTATGAATAGTGGTTGTAGTGGAAATGTGTATGTTTATTCCACCTGTGGCACAAAATGTTTGTGGAAATCTCCTGAAAACAAAATAATAACATCACGTTTTCTTCTCACAGAATATTAATAATCTTAATTTTAAAAACAAAGCAGATGTATATTTTGTGTGAATCACCCTGACATTGTATTAGCAGTATGCATTCAAACAGTAAATTAGTAACCTGCTCATAAATTGGGTTAGCTGGGAAATAATACAGCGGACTATAAAGATCTTTTATTATTGCACACAATCAAAAGGTGCACAGTTAAAACTACACTGTCATGAAGGATACATAAATGCTATCCTTTTTCATTCCCTTGGGGGATTTGATCAATGGCTATAAATTCTTACAGGGTGGGTGTCAAGAGGATATGGCTGGTCTTTTTTCAGTGGTGCCCAGTGAGAGAACATGAGGAAATGTGCACAAACTTGAACATATGAAGTTCCATGTAAATATGAGGAGGAACTTCTTTCCTTTGAGGGTGACAGAGTTGTGGAACACTGGAAGTGTTGGAAGCCTGCTCTAGAGACCTTCAAAACCCACCTGGACAAGTTTCTGTGCAACCTGCTCTAGGTGGACCTGCTTTAGCAGGGAGTTGGACTCGATGATCTCCAGAGGTCCCTTCCAACTCTGTATCATAGAATCACAGAATCATTCTGTTTGGAAAAGACCTTTGGGATCATCAAGTCCAACCATCGGCCCCACTTTACAAAGTTCTCCCTTAGACCATATCCCCCAACAACACATCTAAACGACTCTTAAACACGTTCAGGGATGGTGACTCAACCATCTCCCTGGGCAGCCTATTCCAGTGTCTGACCACTCTTTCTGTGAAAAATTCTTTCCTAATTATTATTAATATAATTCTGTGATTCCGTGATGCTTTCCTTGTTTAAAATATTTCTGACATGCACAGTGATATATCTAAATTTATATCTTTGAAATAGGGCAGGACATCTAACAATTGAAATTCTGAACTATAAGGACAGAACTACATTCCAAGGTAGATGGCCAGAGAAGTCTCCACTGTCCAATGCAATACACGATAACTTCCCTGTGTTTTCCTTCTTTCTAGAGTGCCTCTTGTGGTCACACCAAGCAGTACCTTTTCCACTGGAACTGATATGAAAGATAGAGGAAGTGATTTTTCATTCTGCATCAGCTCATGGATGAGAGAGGCCCAGAAATTACAAACAAATGTTTCTGTAGTATGCATGCTTACAAATCCCCAGCCACCATAGTAATGTGGATTTTAAATCAAGTATGAATTTTCCACTCAAAAAAAAAAAAAAAAAAAAAAAAAAAAGAAAAAAAAAAGTGAGAGGAAAAAAGAAAAGCAATTTTGTCTTAGTTTGGGTTATATAAGCACTATTTCAAAACTGGTTCAGGAAATGACAAAATAATTTACACTTTTTATCCCCATTTTGATCATCTTCCATTTGCATATGTGGTTTTTTTTTTCCCCAATTATGACATCATCACTGTTTCTTACTCCAAATAACATACTGAAACTGAAAAAGAATTACAATCATTAGAATTTAGGACACACGATCTCAGGGTATTAGTGGGAATCAGCTCCTGCTTACTATTATACTTTACACATTAAGAAAATATTAATCACCTAATAGAACTCCAAGCCCTGGAAACACATGTTTACAGTCACATTTTTGTCTTTCAGTTTAAACTTTTAGTAAGTTTATTGTCTAACTGATTTACTCTTAAATGTTTTCATGATTTCTCAGTAATGACATCCAATCCAGGAATTTCCTGGCAGTTAATGACCAGATGGAGTAGGCAATTCTTCACACAAAGTTTCATAGTACTTAAATATTTTTAGGAAACTTCCAAAGAGTGCTTAAATTTCAGGATGTGTCTTATCCTGCCGTGGTTTTCCTTCATGGAAGTAATGGCCTTTAGATGACCAGATATTTTGAGAACTACTGATGAATATATTCGTTTTTACTTCTGAATTCTAATTCAGTTCAAGGAAAAGAAGGGGAATTCTCATCTTCATTACTCATTCATGCCCTAAATATACTAAATATACTAAATATACAAGTATATACTAAATATACTTGTGCAGTTCTAAACCTGAGAGGATCCCTTGTGGTGGGCTGGAGCAGAATCCTGGCAAGTTTGATGGACTTGCTTTATGGAGAAGGTGTATCACACCACTGAATGGCAGAGGAAGGGGCACTTAAACAGCTGCTGCTGAGGCAATAAAACTAAGCTATTGGATTCAAGAAAACAGTTAGACCCACACTTTGTCTTTATTGGAATTGATGATGAACCATTTAGAAAGGCAATCCAATCATATTGCAATGACAGCATGTGATGCTGTGATTTTATAGTTTGCATGGCCTCATTTAAATTACTAATATTTTACAGGTACTGTAGGAAATTGGAGATATATCTTCATCATCATTTCTATGCTCATTACCAGTAATGAATAGGTGTTATAGAATAACATTAAAGCAATGTATTTAGCAAAATTAAACCAATCCATGTACTGTCTGGATCCCAAGGGCTGCATGCACTTTTGCCTTGAAACACATCAGTATATTAATGTTCTCTTAAAAACCAGAAGAACCCCATTGTTAGGTAACAATGACAAAGGACACTTCTCAGATGTAATCCAGAGTGTCTTTCACAACTCAAGAGGCAAAGCCCTGCCTGAGGACACAGCACAGGCCAGGTAACATGGATGTATATGTTTTTCGTAGCACATGCCTTAGTATACCCTCATCCAAATATCAGTGACTGTCACCTGTCATCTATTACACATCCTGTTTGATGAAGACAGGTCCTGAAAAGAGCCTTGCTCTTGTGACCAGCTATTTGTGCAGAACTGCTCTGATGGAGGGGTCTGCCTGGCACTCTATTGGTGTGGCAACGTAAGATGTTTGTGTCCTGCTTTGAAAAGATGTTTCTTCCTTGAGTGTTCTTGTTAATTACTATATTTCCTGATATATTGTAATAGGGCCCCATCTCCCACACACATGCTGCCCTGAGATCAGCCAGTGTTATAAGACAGACTTTACAGTTAGGGAAACTAAGGCTAAGAGTAAAGTGAGGAAGCTGTCTAAAATCAGACAAGAAGTAATGAATAGGCCCATGGCTGTAGTGAGACATCTTAAACAGCAAAATAGGAAGAATTTAGGAGTCCATACAGAGCCTGTGTCCAGGACATAAAAGCTCAATTGGGATGAGCTACCTCAGGCACGGGTGTCAATGATGCAACCTGAGTAGCCTGGTCATTTTGGACTACCTTTTGTGGACTCCAAGGTCTTATTTCCAATTGACAGGGTAATAAAGGACTTTCAATTGATTAAGGGAAAAAGCAGAAAATTGCATGGTTACCTTTCTCTCATCCCATTTTTTTTCCTCTTCTTGCATTAGATCTTAATGAATTTTTTTTAAGTCTGTGTTTTCATTGTATAAAAAAAAAGATACCTTCAATCTAAAGGACAAATCTAAGTCTTCACAGAGAAGCTATTATATAAGTCATTATTAGAACAGTAGTTAGCTAAATAATGAAGAAAAAGCTAGCAAGTCAAAACGGCAATTTATCATCAACTGTCTGATGCTTTATGTGCTAACAGCCTTTCTCAGCTTCCTTTAAGCCATCTGCTTATTTCAGCTATCTCTCTGTACAACCAGTCTCTCCCATTCCACCCCTCTTCATATCACACATTTCCCAGCAGATACATCATCAGTACTCAGACTGGTAAGACATTGTGTTTTACCTTCTAGATGTTCTTGCCTTTCTCCACAGACATATTTGTTCTAACAGGTAGAAGCATCAGCAGATGCTGATTATGCAAAAGAAGAAACTTTTGTAGGCTTTTTGTTTCATGAAGCATCTCTGAAAACCTTTTTCCATTAAAATAAGGTGTTGAAGGACAACAGAGAAAATTGGTAGACTTTGACAGTCAGGGGTAGATGACAGGTACTTAGGGATGATAATAACATAGTGAAAATAGGAAGCAAATCGTATGTGAAATTTTTTACCGAAAGAAATCTTTCTTTTGCCATTTTAAAACAGACTTAACTGAAAAAGATGTTGTTGTCATTGTAGTATTTTGAAAATGCTACTATAAAACTGCTGGATGGTAGGAGTGGAAACACAAAGGAATTGTACCTGTAAATGTGCAGAAGCATGAAGAATTGAGTATAGAAGTTCATACTCCAGATGTATGGAAAATAACTATTGCGGCAATAAGTCACGATGTTGTGAAGCACGAGGCTGAAAGTTAACTAATTGCAGCCATTTGAGAAATGCAAACACTCAGCAAGGTTTGTTGCTATGAAAATGTGGGTCACTAATTTAATAGATCATTTAGGGAAAAAAAAGAACAGCAAATATAAAGAATTTAGTGCTGAGTTGAAATAAGGATCTTGTGAAGGTAAGCAAGAGGAGGGTGGGAAACAGGCAGAAGTGGATGGAGCACAGCTCCTAAGGGTAGGAAGGACCTTGTCCCAGGACGAATCCATGTGTGCTAGCAGGGAGGAGGCCTGCTGCAAGGAGGCCAGAGGCAGCCTGCACAGAGGAGACACTGCCTGTTTTTCTGAAAAATGGATTTTTACTATGGTTATCCAATATTTAATACAGTGTTCATAACACCCTCTATCCAGCTACTGCACAAAGCAGAATCCAAAAGCCACTATACAAAGCCCCCCAAAATTAAATTTAGGATCAATTATCTTTAACATCCTAATTATTTTAAGATGTGACAGGCTGTAATCATGGTCATTTATACACTACTGAAGAAAACAGGTTAGTTCCAAATGTGCTGGAAATGAAAACCTGAAGTTTAAAATCTTCTTGTCAGCTACTGTAAGTGGAATTGGTCAAATACTACAAGTTGTGACACATTCACTCTTCTTTTCTGAAGCTCCAGTGATACTTGTGGGATCATGCTACTACTTGTAAGTATTAACAGCAAGGAGCTTGTTCATTCTAGTAGGTGAAGCTGTTCATTCATTATTTTATACACATATATACAGATTTTTATTAGTTTTCCTAACACAGACTTGACCAAACAGATTTTGAAACCATCAAATCATCTAGAATCTCTTTTTCTACTGACTTCAGTGAATTTCAGTTGCAGACCCATTCTTCATTTTCAGTTTCCATTCAAAATTTCTAATAAATAGAAAAAGCAATAGAACACACATCTTCCTGTGTTGAACAAGTGACTAACAACAGCAGTTTGCAAGGAGCCTTTGTGGTATCAAATTCTTCACTGAAACCTGTGAATAATATGCATATATGCACAGATTCCAGGATCAGTTTGAGAAAATGCAAGGCTACCTCTTTCAGTTAGTATATTCACAACCAAAATTTCAATTACATCTCCTTAAATCTCTGTCTTGACTGATATGAATCATATTCATACTTCTGAGCAACTGAGAATGCAAAATGAGTGCATCTTTTGCCATACTTCACCTCCTTCATCCCCCTTTCGTAAGAGATGTCTTGTAATCTGCATAGTCATGCCAGTAATGCAGGCAATGTTTTAAAGGCAACTGCAGAAACTACCTTAAATATCATCCATCAAACAGAGAATGAAAGATTATATCACAGTGACAGGAATAGCAATTACAATAATCACTATCTTTTATTAAGCTCTGAAAAGTAATTTAAGCTAAAATCTGTCACTGGACTTATAAAAGTGATCATCTGTTTCTCTTTTAATTCTGCATAAATTAAAAAAAAATATGTTAATTAAAATCGTGGGGTTATGCTTGTATTTTACTGCAAACAGATTTGTGAGTGTGTATATGGATGACTTTTTAGCCCTGGTACAGGACAGACATTTTATTAAACAACGACAAGCAATAAAGTCTGTTGTTCTAGGGAAGGGAAGGATGCCCTGTTGGCCGTCATGCTTTCGAGAAGCACAAGGGATTGCCTTGTATTCAAACGGTAGAGAAGGTAGAACTGCAAAAGAACAACGAATTAATTAGAGCAATCATTTTTGAAGAGCAGTTCCAAACCCCATTTTAATTAGCAAATAAAGCAGGATACTTACTGCTTAAGAACTATTTTTGCTTTCTGATTTACTGGGTGATGGCAGTTGTACTGTGCTTTGTTACAAATCACAAAATCTAGTGCCTCATTTTGCATGTAAAGTGCATTAAAATACCTTCTCTCTCATTCTATAGGGGCCTTTAAGATATATTACAACGGTAGTCTGTACAACCCAGCACAATTATTTTCTAATTAGCATCCTTAAACGTTGCATTGTGGCCTGAATCAGTTTTAGCATTGTCAAAGAGTTCTAGAAACAGCCCTATCTGTACAACCCAGGCCACATGTGACAAAATTAAATTGGCACACTGTGCCGTATAGACCTTGTGCTCCTGGCAGTGATAGCCAGCTCAATACCTCCGAGAGAAGGCGCAGCTGTCACTCACTGACCCATTAATGCTCTAGTTGCTTCCTACAGTGTCATATTCCTCATTCACACAAAGATAGCGCTCCCTGGAGAACCCCAATACCTGCAGGAATGAGGGAAGGACAGCAGTGACAGCAGCACTATCAAACAGGGCGGCAAACAGCGTAGCACGAGAGCTCCTTGTGCCAGCATCCCAAGCTAGGGCTGAAACCCACTACACTGCCCTGGCGAACCAGTTTGAAATGGGTTATCATTTCTAACAAGCTGTCCCCTTCCACATTGTACATTGTGAAAGGCCACTGCCGAGCACCTTTGGTGTACTGCAGGAACGCACTTTGCTCAGTTTGTGCTGAAGTGATGTGTTAAATAAAAGAAAAAACATCTGCTGCTGGTGCTCAAATGTAAAGAGAGAATAAGTGGGAGAACAATAAGGAGGAAAGTGATGCATCAAAATACTGCCTCTTTTCTTCTCTTTACCCAGAGTCCTGTTACTGCCTGTACACAAAAATCATTTAAACACACTGCAATGCACTGTTCAGCATAAAGAGAATATTGCTTCAGGTTTCTGTGGGGTTTATGCCCTGGGGAAAAAACCCACAGGTCCAGTTCAGTGCAAGAAAAGACAATGTCACCATCACCCTGCTTGCAGCCACATCTTCCCAGCACTTTGACACACTGGGGACTCACTGCATATATATGATTTAGGTCATGCTGTGTGCACTTGGAAATTAAAATGTACATTACCTATAGTAACTTGTAGGTGTGTGTACACAAGTATGTGTGTGTGCATGTGTGCACGTGTGCATGCACATAGGCAGTAAAATGAGAAAAAAGAGGCAAATAAAACCAGCCTGAAACTTAATGGAAAAGATAAATTCAGGCATGATTACAGCTGTGAGGTGAAAACGAAAGTCCCAATTCTGTTGATTATGTGGAGAAGGATCCAGTAACAAGGTTTTATTTCTAAAGATTCAAACCTCTCTCTTTCTCTCTTCTCAAAACCATGTATCTATGCCATACCCAATGCAAAAAAAAAGTCACAGAAAAGAATGCAAGGAATTTATTCAAATGTGAACAGAAAGATAATTCTTTTCAGAAAGAATTCAGTATTGATAGCATTGCAGGGAACTCAAATTTGTACGTTGTAGGCACCGTGTTTCAGCCTCTAGGACACATTTATTGATGGACATAAAACCATGTAAAAGAATTCCATCTTCCAGGTTTTGTAAACAACAAAAGCAAAAACCCAAGGAAAAGAACAAAGGATGGATACCTGTTCTGCCCACACAGAATTGAAAGACAGAAAACCCGTGCTGCTTAAGATTTATCATCAAATTATTTCTTGTTTACACCTTGACATATGATCTCAGAAAAAGGAGTGAGAGTAAAACCCCAATTTGCTAGTAGAATTAAAAATATTGGAAAAAACATCTTTTCTGTGTGGTCAGTACACAAGGCATGAGAGCTCTTCCTTTTCAGTACCTAGGTCTGCCCATCACTTAAGTCTGCATCTGCTCCTGTTTCCCAAGCCCAGCTGATACTTTAGGCACAGGCTCCAATGAAATGCATGTTTATGCCTTACAGAGTGCAGAGAAAGACTTATGTTAATATATCTGGGCTTTACAGCATGTCTACATGGGGGTCATTTGATTCTAAAGAACACCCCTATTCTGAAATGTGACCTGGGGGAAATGGGTATCATTGGGACGGATGTTTACTTTGCAGTAACTTTAAACTCACAGTGCCTTCGGAATAGCTTAAGCCTTCTCTACCAGGGTGTCACAGGGGAGTAATGATTCTCGCTTTAAATGGGATTATTTCTGGTGCACACTCCCCAGCAATTGCTCTGCTGGACAGACCAGACAATGAACAGCACTGCCTTCTAATTACATGACCAGAATCATCTGAGTCATCCTAGTGTTCTCAATGAGACTGAATTAGGGTAACTGAGATTTAGACAGAGAGATTATAAGGGTTTCATTATTTAGCAATACTATTATAAAATTTCATAATAATGAATTACAGAGTTAGAACAATATATACACACACATATTATACTAATATATATTTAAGCAACCATTTGAGAGCAACATTGATTAGAATAAGAGGCAATCCTTTTCTTAGGTCCCTGGCTTGGCAGGGCTACTAACACTGCTAAGCAGGAAGGATCCTGCGCTGGCGCTGAAGGCAGCTAATGCGATTCCGGCTCCTGAAAGGAAGTAGCTCAGTTGAGTATAATGGTGCCACATTAGAGGTTCTCACTTTTCCTATTAGACACACACTTTGAAGGTTGCAAAGGGGATTTATTTATTTCATACAGCACCATGTGTCTAGAGGATATTAGTGACTTAAGCAAATAAAGGTTGGCTATTTTAGGATTTTCTGTGACAAATTTCTCTGTAGTATGATTTCACTATAGCCAATGAAATTATGGGAGGGAAGAATTTGGCCTTATATACCTTAAAACCAAATGTTGCTATCAGCATTTCAGCGAGGTTAAATACTTGCAGGGTGCTAATTTTCAAGGTTCAGGCAGTAAGCTGCACTGTCAGCTTAATGCAAGGCTGTAATCACACAGCAATTGTAAGGCTCACAGCCATATGATCAGAAAGGAATGAGAGATCCCTTCGCTTTATAGAGGCTTAAAGTTCTTCCCCCCTTCCTGGTGCTCACTGTGAAGTGGTGAGATGCCCTCACACATTGCTCTCCTCTGTGCAAGAGATGCTAGCAGGAGACAAGCTGAAGAACATGGAAATCAACAGAGGGTTCAGCCTCCAAAGGAATCCTATTGCCTCTGAGGGAAATACAGTGGCTTAGCTACAGCAGACAGTCTCCTTTTTGAAATACAACTAGACTGCACTACATATTCCAGCTGGCAGCAGCTGCCCAGAGCACAGTGCAGAAGGATCACAAGAGAGCACAGTGAGCCACAACGGCAGAGCGAGAGTAGCAGTTACTGAAATCACTGCTGCTCTACAGCACAACAGGGTGAGCGGAGCACAGCCCTCCCACATCCCGCAGCCCGTTCGTTTTTCCCTGAACTCCCCTGTTTCAGCTGGTCATGGGAGCTGAAGAGACTCGGGTCTAGCAGGAAAACTCCGAGTTGCTGATTATACCACTTTTCTCAGGCAGCAGCAAAGAGAAGTGCCAGAGAACAACCATGCAGGCTACCATGCTTGAGGGCAACTAGGTATCAAAAACATAGCATGTAATTTTACTTAATTCACAGAGGTAATGAAATTTGGGTTTAGTCTTCTTTTAATAATAAAAAACCAAACCACATTTGAGTCAGGAAAACTCAGAAAACCAAAACACAAACTCACCTGTTGCTCATTTGATCAGAAGTGTACAACACTGGACACTCCCATTATGGTGTTGTTTCATATATATTTCCTATTCCTCTTTGCTTGTTAAAAGNAATACTGTGAAATACAGCTTATGCTGAAAAAGGCAAAGTGTTCATATATATAGAAATATATATATGATATACACATATCTAGTGTTTTCCAAATGTTACTTTCACTTTTAAACATATTTTAATTGCCCATCACTAATATTTTATCTGTATTTTCTCTTTGTTGATTCATTCATATATATATATATATGTATACATATATATTCATACCCACACTACCCAAGGATTCATACACACACACACACAAATTTGAGACTGAAAATAAAATTAGATGACATCAGAATACAACAAAGCTGTCACACTGCTGCCTTAAAGACAGATAAATAAATGCACAGGCTCAATAATTTAGTAAAATAAGCAAGATGGGCTGAGTCCCATGACCCTTCGGACAATGGGGAAAGAGATAAATTATCCCCAGGCAAGCTCTGCTTTGCTCACAATGTCTTGGTATGTTGAAACCTCCTGGTTACACCACTCAGGAATTATTAAAGTACTGTGGGCAATTTACATTCTCCTGTTATAGTTTAGGTTACCTTCTTTTCAGACAATCTGCTACATGAAATATTACTTTGTGAAAAGAGGGAGCAATTATTTTAACAATGTTTCTGGAAAGTAGAAGCTATTAGATTTCACTTGAATACTTTTAGTTGCACATTAGTGAAATGATACTGTCGCTTTAGGAAGTCTATCATTTGCTTCCATTAGAGACTTGCAGACTGCCAGCTCCAGCAGAGCCCAGAAAAACTTCAACTGAAGCTATAATACCAGCAGCGGTAGCAAAACAACAGCCTCTCCTGTCATGGATGTAACTCTCCATCCTCTTTCTGAGTGCTATAGAATTTGGGGGGAACATGTGAAGAACGCTTTTTATGCTTAGTGTGCGATAAACTGTCTTACAACATACATTTCTGTGGTCCCTGTCAGTATATCTGATAACTGCATGCAATGTTTATGCTTATGAGTGACAGTATTTACCACAGTACTGTGTTTGCAATCAAATCCTATTCATCCACAGTATCTGGAAAGAAGTGAGAGGGAATATCTTACGTGATCTAAAAGTTCTGGCAGCAGACACGCTATAGAAAGAGGCTTTTTGTGCTCTGTTCTAGACATAGCTAGATTTATTCACAAGTATCTTCACTCATCTCAAGCATACTTTGTTTAAAGCTTCATATATGAGAAACGTACTCCCCTTCAAGGAGACAACACAAGGCATTACCAGAGCAAGCACTGTAGTGAGATGTTGGGAGACAGACAAGTAGTCACAGGTAGCTGAGCATAGAAAAACTGAAGACCTTCAAACAATTGTCAGGAATACCCATTTTACCTGTAAGTTAATTGGCAATGATGCAGAGAACTGACCTCACCTGTGCAGGTGCTTCACTGAGGAAAAGAAACAGAAGGCCTCCAACTTTTTTCAAATAATTAGGTTTTCTGATGAAAGTCCAAATTATGTTCCTTAAAGCAGTTTACTGATGAGTTTTTTAACACAACCTCAAAACCAAAACTTTCTCCACTGAAACTTCAAGACAACCAGGTACACAAAGAGAGAAATGACCTGACTCTTCTGAAATGTATTTTTCACCAACACCAACATAACTAATCCTTACTAAAGGAACATCATACTATAGAAAAAGATTACAACAAATACTTCCATAGGAAACCTTCTTAACAAGATTTTCTGTCATGTTTTGCTGCATCACTACAGTTGGATGCTTTTGTGAACTTGTGCACCCTGTCTCCAAACAGCTCCTTAATTTTAAGCCTTTGAGGTTCATTCATCCTCATATTATACACAGTTTTGTTTATATGTAAGGAATAGTATCTTCTTTCTGCCTTTCCTCAAAAGAGTACCTTTATCTAATAAAATACATCAATGAGAGTTCACTTACTGTATACTATAATTTTTATATAAATCCCTTTATGGGCTCTGTGGCTATTGACAGCTGTAAGACTGCAATGGAAAGAAACAAACTTTTCAGCTACATCACATGATTAAAGGTAGCCAAAGGAATGATAATTGTCCTAGCATCCATATTTTCGGGGAGGCTATGTGCGTCTGTATTTTTTGTGTGCCTGCAACACACAGGCACAGTTGCCTTCCTAAGCAATGGCACCAAGAATAGAATATTTGTTGTATACCTGTTTCCCCTTCTGAAAACAGGCAAAGATGTGAAGCAAAGCTTATAAATATCAAAAGTAGCATGTTATTTATGATATGAAAGATGACAGAGTGGTGAAGACTGCTATGGGACTCTCAGGATGTCTTACTATGGGAGTATCGTTTGCCTTTGACAAAAACTGCTGTTTAATGAAATCTGTTTACACAAAAGAATGTGCTGTTGAATTCAAGAGCAGTAAGTCACACCTGGGAGAGGCTCTTAAGCGGTGTTTAAAAAGGAAAGCAAAATAACGAAAGGGAGAAAATCATTGCAAGACTCAGCCTAATACAAGCAACATTTATGGACTTCTGAAGGAGACTTGCAGCACACAGGTAAAATTCCATGTCCAGACAAAACCTATAAACTACATAAGTCCCCATTAGCTCTCAAAATAGAATGTGCATGATATTTAGGGCTTGCATACACTTTGCACACTGTTGAATTCCATTGACAGAGAAAAAAAGGTAGAAGAGTTGTACTGCTTAAAAGTCCCCTGTTTAAAATCTCTTTTCCATGCACAAATGGGAATATATTATTTCTATTTATTATGCTGACTCAGGTATTGTTCTAGAAAATATAATTTACCTATAGTGTAACTCCCAATTGTTAGCAGAGAAAGCCTAATGTCAAATTAGTTTCAAAAGGAAGCACACAAAGCAAATTCTTTTCTTGTGACATGACAATGGATCCTTCATGGTTTGTTGCAAAATTACTTTATAGTAACATAGGCAATAAATAATGTCTTTTCTCAGTGCAATATACCATTCAGCAATGGCTGCAAAATCTAAGTGCATAGGCAAAATTTTCCATGAAATAAGGGAGGAGAAACTGACATGAAAAAATGCATGAACTGCAGTTGTTTGCTTTTTCATTCTCTTTCTTCATAATCATAAAATCATAGAATAGTCTGGGTTGCAAAGGACCTTTAAAGATCTTCTAGTCTAACCCTCCTGCAATGAGCAGGGTCATCTTCAACTAGATGAGGTTACTCAGAGTGCCATCTTATTGAAGAGAAAAAAATAAAGAGCAGAAATGTGCTATGTATATTACATTTGACCAGTTAGACCATGAGTTTATATGGGCTCCAGAATTACAACAATCCTGCCAAAAAGAGCTTCTTGTGCACAGGTATATTGTGCATACTGTGCAGGCGATTTAATTTTGGTGGTCCTTATGAAATTAGGCTTGATGAAATGAGCCCTGATTCTTGATGGGCAGCACCACTTAAAAGTTATGCAAATTCTAGAATGGTTTAGTGTTACACATGTATTGCGATTTACAGCTTCTCAAATGTTTCAAGTGTTAATAAAAATTGTCATCATTTGTATCTGGTCTAGAAATTTAGGAAATTACTCAGTGGTCAAGGTTTGAAAAAAATCAGTTTCTGCTTTAGGATGGTAATTATTTTTTTTCTTCTTCTTCTAGAAAAAACCTATAATGACCTGTTGTTTCACTCCACATAGTACTGTCCAGATCTACCTTCACACTGATGCTAAAATAATAGCGATAGCATTTTCATCATTACTACTACAGAACACAACATACAGAAGAATATTACTGAAATAATTAAACTTAATAAATAATATATTCATTATGAATTATCAAACAGAACTTGAAAGAAACTTGAACAAAGAAAAGAAGCCTAGCGCTTGTGGAATTGCATTCTTATTGAGAATAAATTAACTTCTCATATGCGTAAATAAGGTGGAATTTATCTTGTGCCACCTTCTTCCAAAAGTAGGGAGCAGGTGGCTATGTTATGTCAAGGAAGGAGAAGAACAGTGTGAACACTCCATTTATTAGCATTATTCATAAAATTTCTATCATGAGCAGCATTGCACTGCTTACTATTCAGCATCAGGGCATGAAAAGCGCACTCAGGCTTCAAAAATCAATGACAACTTGCCCTCTACACACTGCTTTTCTCTGGCAAGCAGCAAAAAAGCCACTCCTAAAACTCAGCATGCCATTTTTTAATTCACAGTTATGTTTCCACTTGAAGAGACAAGCCAAAACAAACTATTCCTCCCTGAGAAACACCACGGGAATAAGTTCCCTCCCAAGTTCAATAATTATTAGGCAAGAGTTTTTCTCCGTTCCCTCTTACACCGAAAATACAGCCTGCTAATAAGGACAAGCTTGTGGTCTGCTCCTCTGTTCGCATAATTCACAGATGTCAACCTGCAGGCTGGCTGTGTCCAGCAGAATCCCAGCTCCAGCTTTGCTCTTCTCTGACAGGTTGAGCCCTTTCACAGCTGCAAAAGGGCTTATGCTGCTGCAGAAAGTGGTAGGTGAAGTCCAGCAGCCAGAACTGTGTAAGCAGTAGTACAACCTTTCTTAGCTGAGCATATGCCTCTGATGATTTCTGACCATTTCTTTACAATTTAGGACTTCATGAACACATGTCCCCTAGCATATGTGTTTACAGCAATTTCAGTTAACCATAAAGAAAATTCTAACAGCTGTTTTCAAGTTGTTTAGACCTTCAACGTTCTATTCCTCAAAATAAACAAGAAAAATAAAAAAAGATGTCATTTACAAAACATATTCTTTGTACTACCAAAGATTATAGAGGAAGCAAATTTAGTTCTGATTTTCTGTAGTCATACGGCCTCACAAAGTGGAAAATTATTTTCCAGATATCACATAACACTTTGTTAAAGCATGTTCCTCTGACTAATTGGCATTGTAAATTATTCAGCTGAATTCTGCCAGCATTATACTGTATTTAGTTTCTGTCTTTTGAGCAGTAAAGCTATGTTGACGCTTGCAAGAAAACCAAGGATGAATCCTGAATGAAAGCAGAATGTATAGTGAATAATATACCATCACCCAAAATAAAAGATCTTATGAAAGCAGGAGAAATGAGAGAGCAGTACAGCTCACATTACACACTGTAATAAGGCTACACAAAACTTCATGTCAGAGGAAGGAGATGAGAAAGAGATGTTATTTAGACTCAGCAAGAGCAACAGCTGTGTGCCAAGTGGTTTTAGATACCCACAGTGATGTTTATGGCATAACCAACCATACATGCTGAACAGAGATTTCAAGATAAAACATTGGCTGAAATACACAGTGATGAACTACTTGCTCTTCAAAATGGAAACAATCAATTTGCTTTTCAAGAGAAGAGTATATTCTTTCCAGAGTCCTGCTTTGTGCTGATCACATCTTCATGCCTAAGGCAACCCCTTACAGGGAGTTAACGACTGGCAAATGAATCTTTCATGTGTGAAGACCATTTTTCTTTCATAGGTGATGATACATAACCTTTTCATTCTTAATTTTGCAAAATTGATTAACTCTATTTGAAACATGAAAAGTTTTCATAAAGCAAGAGGTTTGTTTTATACAGGAGTGCATCAAAGCCATTGACAATCGTGAACCATTTATTCACAACAGTCAAAACGTAAGCATCTGCAGAGTCAATAGGTATCTCATAAGTACAGGTATTTCTAGGTACTTTTGGAAAATTTCTGCTTTCTTCTGAAACTTTTTCAGTTTCTATCAGAACCTCAAATTAGATCTGGAACTACCTCTGGTTCAGGTGAATATTCAGAGAAAATAAATGTCTATTACAGCCTTTCAGACTCCAGCTGATAGAAGTCAACCCCCTTCCTTTTGAAGACTTGTTGAAGTCAAGGGATCCATAGTCTTTGGCTTCAGAAGAGAAACAACTGAAAGACCTACAGTTTTGTCACCTAAGACCTGCAGTTAGATCTGGTCAGTTGCTTCGATACATTTCTACTCAAAATAAGCAACAAAGAGATTATAGATTTACTATTATGATTTCCACATAGGATAAAAGCTTTAGAAATTACTAACAGGATGTCTGCCTGAATTGCCTTTTTCAATTGTGCAATGAATGAAAAATAAGGGGCTTGATGACAAAATTGAAACAAATAGGGAGCCTATTTTCCTGTAGTGACTGGATGCCTGTTTTGAGTGGTTGCACTGGAATCATATTTAGATTTTAATCAAGGAAGTACTTAAAAGAGACCAGAAATGTTATACAGTTTGGCAGGTATTTTCAGTTAAAACTTGTATTTCATTCTTGGTTTTCTTCCATTTTACTGTGAAAGACTCCAAGCCACATAGGTTTTTTATTCATTTTTACATCTTTCTGAGAATCTTCTCTTTGATGTCTCCTTAAAACTCACTGAATACTAATTTATGAACTGATATTCTTTCATTAGACTCATTGACTTCATATCACTGTATTTTCCCACAGTTTCATGGAGGAATAGGTTCAGTCAGGTTTCTCGTTCCTTCTTTCTTTCTGGACAGGACAAATTGGTTTTCTAGTGCTTACTCTGAGTCCAGCAGCATTTGCTTGACCTGAATATTCCCAGTAGACTAGCCTTTGAATAACTGATACGATTGTGATTAGTTGGGTTAAATCACGTTTGTTTATATTCTTCAGCTTAAGAAAGTTTACATTCTTTATTACTTTAACAAGAAGCTTTTTGCAAAAGCTCTGAAATGTATGTAAAGTCTATGAAGAAACTTTTCCATTGTCTCTGAAATGCCAGTGAGGGCCACAGAAATAAAGAGTAGCTCTCAGATGAATAGTACCTCTGTTTTTTAATAAAGGATGCTATGTCCCTAAGGGAAAGAACATTATTTGCACTGTTTTCCTACTTTGTTGTTTAACATCTTAAAGCTTTAACCTCTTGATGTCTATCATTCATTGAACACATTTTGAAGCAGTCTGGTTTTTTAACTGCTCACAAACGTGTAATCACATTGTAAAGTAAATAAGCAGTAGTTTTTAATTTAAATAAGGAAAATGTATAATGGAAAAGAAAACTTTCACAAAAGCAGAAAAAAAGTGCAGCAGCACTAACTCAGAACAACAAAACTCAGGTTCATTCAGAACCAGAAAATCATTTTAGCAAACACTGAATTCTTCCATCAGTAATGATGACATTCATACACCTAAACATAAGCAAGAATATTATCTACCTAAACATACTTAGAGTTCCAGTCTTGCCCAACTCTGCTCTAAGGACAACTATGAAAACCTCTTGACGGAAGCCACCAAAGTACTATGTGCTACAGGCCTCTGACATGTCCATTTAGTGAATGAGAACAAACTTCAGGAAAGAGTGAACAATTTTAGCTGCTCATGGGGAGCAGTACAAGAAGTCATCTGTTAAAATACAAGTTGTTCAATCAAAGGATTGTGGATAGCACAGTCTGCTACTCAGAAAAGATACAAGTAAGCGGCATTTCAGAAAGCAAAACTGAAAAAAAACAGAGTCTTTATTCCAGATGAGTGATGGAATGGTGGAGGGCAGGAACCTGCTTCTAAAGAACATTTCACAGTTATGATTCAAGCACCTGTAAGGAGAAAATCCCAAAGGATTAAACTGTTTCAAATAACTGTTAATGTTAACTTGAGAGGAAGTGACTTGTTTCAAGGACTTTGCTGCTCTTTCCTCTACAGTGTCTCTATATAGTGCCCAATGAGCTCTAATGACTAGCTGATGGGAAAAACACAGAACTATTGTAACTATTGGAAGAAAATGTTTTCTTGTTCTACTTATAGATATTAATTCAGTGGATTTTCACACTTAGCTGGTTTTACTCTACATGTTTTAGACTCATAAAAGGTCCTGTGTAGTGACAAAGATTTCATCAGTCCTGATTTCGCTCTATTTTATATATCCAAAAGCCTGATGTTAAAATAACATATTAAGTTTGGGGATAGCGCGAAAGTATTTTTCAAAATTCAAAGTCAGTTTTCCTAAGCTGTAATATCCAAATGAAAGCATTGTGCAGCTTTAATCAATTTAATAGTGCTGTCATTTCAAAACCCTGCCAAACATATTTTCAGATCATGAGTACTGTTTGATCAAGACTTTTCAGATGATATTTCTCCAGTATGCTTAAGTCCAAATTTTCCAAGTGTCTAGTACTTTCATTGACTTTCATTTTGTATCAATGCTGAAAGAGAATGAGTTTTCCTTGTAGGTTTGATACAGTTTGCCTGGGAAAGACAATAGCTAAGCCAAGTTAAAATTCTCACAAGAATTATTTCATTAGTTTAAAATTCTGTTAACAGGATATTGTGTTTCTTCTTTACCTAGCAATGTTGTGTCATGTGCATCATTCAACTGATTAATAAAACAATTAATTTTGATTATTATAACTTCCTTAAGAATCTGTTTTCTAAGGCTGTCATAAGTTTATATAAATATTAATTAAGCTTCATTATGCCAATGAAAATTAACAAAGTATGATTTTTTTAATTTACAGAAGAAGAAATCAAGATACTGGGAAACTAAATTACTTGTCCAAGGGCACACAAGCAATCAAAGTTAAAGGTCAGTTCATGAGCAAAGCAAGAAATCCTTGTGCCATGGTAGTCAGTGGAAGTCAGGGTCAAACTAACACCTTCAACTGTTTGGTGTTTGCTGGGGTGAGGTTTTAATCTGTATTTTCCTCATACTTTTCAAATATTTCTGAAGCCTTGAATACACAGGATCATAAAATTACATAAAAAAAAAATTTAAAATGTTAATTTCAAACATAACAATCTTCAGATGCCTTCCAATTGTTTTGAATCCTACATGAAGAGTCCTCTCTCCAGTTATAGTTCACTCCAGGCAGAACGGTCCATTCAGCATATACACACATTTGTTAAGTGAGGCAGATTTCATAAAATGTCTGTGTTTTGGCCAGAAGTTGACATCTTCATAAAGCTGCCCCACTTAATACATTTAAGTAACTGGAACCCACTGCTGTACCTGTAGTACACCATAACATAAGAAGTGTTTATACTGGCAGTAGAGCAATGTCAAGAAACTACAATGATCTGCAGAACAAGTCTCTACATTTATGAATTTACGTAGTGAATTATTTTGATTTAGTGCTGGTTATTGCTTTCAAAGCTTCCCTCTTTTATTGATATTGATTATTTGACATGTACAAGATCATTAACAACCTCAGTGAATGTAACATCAAAATAGCTGTGTCAACAGAAATCAATGGGACTAACCACTTTAGAACTGCAGACTTTGAAGCCTGAATAAGCGTTTACCAGAACAAGATGGGAGGGAGGATCCTACTAGCTGTATATCCATTTTGTGGTGGGTGTACTTTATGGTGTGTCTTATCCTTTAATTGTCTAGACAGAGACGTCTCCCAGAGTGTGCTGATGGCTCTCTATAGGAAATCAGGGCACACCGGTGATGCTGCTTTAATAGCTCCACAATTGCGCTGTGAAATTAGGACACAGACAAGCCATTCACTAGGAATGAGGACCTTTCACAACCCATAGGACAGACACAGACATGCAGTTGGTTCAACAGCTGGGTTCAGTTGGTTCATGACTTCCTACTTGCCTTCCAGAATAAGTCATTTAATTCTGTATTTAAGATCCTCTCAATACCTTAGCTATCAAAGCCAATAATAGTATACAGCTTCTTCACCATTCATAATTTTAACTTTTTATATTTTAAACTCTACAAAATTTAAATTCTCCAGAATTTATGAGTAGTGTCTTGCATAATATGGTTTCAGTCTCACCTGGATCTTGCTCAGAAATGATGCTAACTAGGACACCTTGCACCACCATATTACACATGCTAGTGACATATCCATTTAACCTGTGAAAGAGAGATAGAAATCCTATTCCTAAGTGAAAAATATAGTCAAATATATGCATATATCATATACTGAAATGTTAATCCTGCAAAGTAAAACTTTCAACAGACAGAAAGTACAAGGATTAGGACTGTCTGCACATCTTGAACTACAATATTTTCTTTACTAATGTATTTATTTCTGTATTTTCTAGGGAATTCTTCCATCATCTAGCTGAAAGCACCTGCTTTAAGTGACTGAATTTCATCTTCACTAGTCAATGCACACCTTGCACAGCAGATTCACTTTCATTCTCTGTTGAATACAGAATGAGCATCCTCACAATATTTTCTATGACGCTACTGTTAAATTACTCAAAACCTTGTCTTTGCTCATTATAATAGCTCTATGAAGCAAACACATGCTGAAAATTCCTGTTTAGGATAGTGAGAGTCTAAGGCATAACCTAAAGTTAAAATTTTCTACCTTTTTGTTAGTGTTACCTTTTTTCTCCTTTGGCCTAATGTCTGGCAGGCAATGCAAGATCAAGTAGGTGGCCACACAGAAAGGCTACCACTGATACCAAAATTGAATCTCACCATTTGATTTGTATTTTATTCTCTACTTAGAAACAAAATATTATGAAGCATTGCATGATGCATGGTAATAAATAATTTTAATAAATGCCTCTAATGATAATGATAAATCATAAATTATTTTATGTTTTAATTTCCTTGGGTAAATATATTGAAGCACAACATCTCATTTTCATTGCTGACCTGGGGTAAGAGTACAGCAGCGTGACATTTACAACAGATACTTCAACTGTAATTACCAAACAGTTAATATATCAATTTAATTAAAATCTTATAGTGATGAACAGCATCAAGTATCAAAAGAAGTTAACCCAGGCAAAAACAAACAAGAGGATCATGGCAATCAGTTGAGGCAAAATGAATTAGAGTACTTGTCCCAGTACTTGTCCCACCAATGCAGAGGTTTCTTTTCTCCTTGGAGAAAAGAGATCTTGCTGCAGCAGTCTTTCAAAAAGATATTAATTGTGAAACAGTGCACAGGAATATTTGGAATACCAAAATGAAGAAAGAAAAAAATACTCAGGTTGGATTTTATCCCGAGTTTGGTGAAACAAATATGTCCTCTGTTTTGTAGGTTTAACTCCTGATTAAATGAAAACAAAAAGGCATGTGAAGTCTGCCTGAAATTCCTTCTACTGGTTTCACTGTAGAACTTTTAGAGCTCAAATTCCTGTAATTTCTAGACCTATGCATTTTGAATTGATCCATCTTGGATGTTGTCAAACTGCTCAACATCTTGCTGCCAGCTACTGCTAATGTAGTTCTTCCTGAGACACTGCTCTTATTTACCAGATTAAGACTGGCTGAAGTGAATTAACATCAACAGAAGAGTTGATGCACATCAACAGAACAGTCCTTTCTAACACCTAATCTTTCCCTTAATTCAGTCCAATTTTTTCTTCTTCCTCCTATCTTAAGAGCAATCCAGTCTTCTTTAAATGTAGCTTAAGGTAAGTCTTCATTTTCTTCAAAATCAACATATGAAGCACAGAGAGTGAGTATTGAGTATTTGAGCACTATGGTGGGGAAGCCACATTTAAGCATGCAATGTGAGGCATGAAGTGGCGAGAAAAGCATAAACAACTGCACACACTGTAGGAAAAACAGAGCGGTTTTCCTTGAGAAGCATGAATTCAACACTTAAGACACAAGGCTGACAGACAGACATTCCTCTCTGAACAGTAGTACATTCAAGGATTAGGTCATGGGTCATGATGAGAATCTTGACATGTGAAATATCAATAAGATTTGGTAAATGCCTAAATAGAATTTTTAGTTCTTCTTTCCTTTTTGAAAGTTGCTGTGGTGTCTTATAACATGATTTATCTCACTTATCGTTAAGCTTGCTCACTATTTTGTCTCCCTCTACCAAATTAAGAAAATCACTGCCTTGAACGTGCTTTCAACAATAGCTCTAAAAACCTACATGCAGGGAACCACATTTTAAATGAAACCAACAGGAAAAGTTCTAGTGAAATCCAGGATCAGGTTAGGTGCCAAAGAGCAACACTGGGAACTTTCAGAAGAGGATCCAAGGTAACCAGTATGCTAAGCCCAGGGCCAAACAAATCCTACATTATCACCATGAGGACAGGCAATAGGAAATGTTGCTGGGAGCAATCTGTCTTTTAAATGTGACCCCTTTGTTTACAGTGCAGAGATGTGCCTGCGTTCACTCAGGCTCAAAACTCTGGTTTTCTGGGGACAGAGGGCTGCAACATTTTATTTTTTTTTAAATCAATCAGATGTCAGACTTTTCAAATTTGCTATTAGAGTTGATTCAAACCAGCAGCTCTTACTTGCACCAAGACTGTTTTAACCACAAGGGTATTTTACTTGGAAGACCCTAGAAAACAAAACCGAGTCAACAGTCTTTTGGCTGAGATCTAGGTTTTCATTTTCCAGGCAAGTGTTCCAGGCTGTCACTTCATCTTCAATTTTACTTTCTTCTTGACCTAGTAAATGCTTTTGTACCACCTCAGAACTTCAACTAGAACAGAGAAGTATGTCCTTGTTCAATGTTACCCATGGCTGGTGAAAGAAGATCCATCTTCGACCTTGAAGAAGAAAAGTAGTTTTGCACTTGATCAGACACACAGCAGAACTGAACTTTAGGTCTCCCACTTCATAGGTAAATTCCTAAGTATTTGGTAATCAAATGTATAGGGTTCACACTAAGAGTACTAACAGTCATCACTGGATTTGGGAACCTGGTTCTGGGTGAAGATTATTAATATATATTCTGAGTTGACTTTCTGGACTGATCCTCTTGGGGTGTTCGGAAAGCTGTTTCTGGCTCCTGCTCAGGTAAAAATTAATATCATCTGGGTGTCCTGTCAAACCTCTTGCATTTCTAGGAACACGTAGACAAAGCTGTAGGAACTTGTCCAAGAAGTACCATTCTACTGGAATTTAAGTACCTCGGGGTGTAAGAAGCATTTAAGATGGAGTTTTCACAATCACAGTTTTAAATCTTGGCACCTAACCTTCACTTATGTTCTAGTCCAGGCAATTTGTGTTTGGATTTAGCTCTCTTTATTTGTAAAATATCCAGTAGTAGTTTTAAGGCCCATTATGAATTCATTCTCTGGAATGTATAGTTTTACATTTACTCTATTTTTCTTTATATGAACATCAACATTTAGTGCATTTTACTTCATTTTTGCAATAAAAGTTACAAGGTATTTTTTCTGAAAAATTGTTTAAATAGTATCCAAGTTTTACTACATAAAATAACCAACTGCTATCAATTATTGATATTATTACCGTGTGTGAGAATTTGCTTGATTTTTAAGGGACATCTTTAAGTCCAGCTCCTTACCACCATAGAATACACCAAACTGTGTATATTTACACTTATTTTATTCCTTCTGGCCAGCCCACTGAGTGGGTTCCTTTGTTCAGCTGAGCTGTACTTGTCACAGGAATTCAGAGTGGGAGGAAAAAGCAATTTTGAAACACTCTGTACTGGAAGTAATGTGGACCTAGTCCTTAGAGGCTGTTAAAATATATTTGGTTCCAATTGTCTCTGAGGATCTTTTTCTCAGCAGAAGTGACCTGAAGCAGCGTCCTGGTGTCCCCTTGTCTCCAAGCAGCTCCTCTACCCCCCCTTCTTGGTAGAGGGCCAAGCAGACATTTATGCTTGAGAGACCACTGTGACAGGAATGCTTGCTGGGAGTTTGATAAAGCAGAAACAGTAAAAGCCAGGAGGGAGATCCTCATCTTACTTCTTTATTGGTATCGAGCAGCAAGCATGAACAACAAAAAGAGCCAAAGTAGTTGACCTGAAGGGCAAAAATAACAACCCTGGCTATGTAGTTCTGATATCGTTATCTCATTCCTTACCTATTTATTTACTGATTTTAGTGCTTATTGCAGCTACATTATAAAGATATAATCATTCCACTTTCCATCTCTTTGGGAAACCATCCAAACCCACCTTGAATCAACTCCATGGGCTCAAAGGAAAACAAGCAGTTCTCTGAGACTCATCCTGCCTTCTAGGAAGAGCAAGGAGGAGAAGAACCAGCAAAAGAAGTACAGTGTGGCAAAACAGGGTACTGCCTCTATTCCCCTGCTGCGCCAGTAGTCTTACGTAGTTGTGAAGACTGTAATAGGCTGCCATATTCAGAGGGCTGGAACGAGTTGGTTTTTCACCTATATTTGACTGAGACCTCCTTTTGCAAAGTTCTCATTTTGGTGTTATGTGACTAAACTGTTTATTTAATTAAAAAATCCCTATTTAAACTTCTAAACTCTTATTCATGATCAAAATATCAGTCATTTTTTGAAAAAAGCTCTATAAACCGATATCACATCTACACAGCTAAGACGACAGCTGATACTATAATATCCTTTTCTTTCTACAATTCCAAAGTTGCTTACCCTTGCTTTTTATGATTATAAACACATACTCTAGTTTTCTCATCTTAACTCCTTTTCCTACTCTTTACTGTGCACTTTAATAATTTGCAACTTTCTATCTATATGCAGTTACCATTTTCCAACACACTCCTATTCCTACTATCTTATAAAACACATCTTTTCCCATCTTTCAGTTTCTATCTCATATCTCAGTCCTAACAGATACTTTTCTTTCTACCACTGTCTGTGCTACTGGGGTTGTGATAAAATGTGTCATTATCAAACCACAACACAATTTAAATAACTCCCAAGAATTTGATACACAAACCTTTTAAAGAAATAGCAAAAGAGAAGCGTGCATAAAAAATGGAGAGAAAACAGGTCACGTGTGGCTTAAAGGGATGGAATCCAAATTTTCACACTATTTCAAAATCGTTAAGCACTTGTATTCCCCAGTTCAAAGTAAACTCCTGTAACTTGTAGTTGTAACTCCTGTTCCACATGTAGGATTTCTAGCTACAAGGCCTTGCTTTTAAGCAAAGAAGCTCCAGCCCTCAGTTAAATATACTGGATTTGTGTCCAAGCTACTTTGCACTAAGCTTGTATGGACTTGTAAGGCAGCAGGTTAAATTGCAGTTTTTATTTTTCCTATTTCTTCCATCACAAAATGCTTACTTTCAAGGTGAAAGACTTCAAATGTGTACTTATAAATTGTATTAAAATAACAGTCCCTTTATGGATATCTTATATTTGCTAATGGTATAGCTTGGCTAGTGCTACCCCAAGGATATGAAATGGCACTGGTGATGAGACAAGCTGTGCTGCTTGTAAACATTTGCTACTGTCTGTGTGAAACAGAATAGTTGTGGTTATTTGTGTTATCGACTTTCAGAACAAAGTATGCTTGGCTAGTTTTTATGTCCAGATGGAACTAGATAGACCTTGATCTTGAATGCTGTCCCAATATCTTGTAGGAGGGAGTAGATGGCAAAGATGAAACACTGTACTCCAATTTTAAGTGAACGAGAGACTTTTAGATGTCAGTGTGTGGTGGCATAAGGTACAATTTGGATCCAAGTAAATGTAACCACAGATACTTGCAACTTCAGAAAGGGAGCTGCTGTCCTTACCAGTCAAATGTGAGGACTGAAATACAAGCATTTTCAATAAATGTAAATTTTTGTAAATACATTCATTGGCATTAATGGAAAACAGATAACTTTGCAAGTCCAAACAAAGAAATAAAATAAACTCTAAATAAATAATTAGAAATAACTAGAATAGCTCTTAGTAAATCCTGGCAGAATGTGACCTTTTATACAAGTTATAATTCCACTGGATTATTTTTCTGAAACATGTAATTTACACTTTATGCCTGGGAAAAAAACACCTAGACTCCATAAAGAAGGCTTGTATCAGTTCATTCTATAGCCACAAGGTATTTTATTCTTAACATCTTATTGTCATGCACAATTGTTACTTGAGAGATAACACAGCTTAAGTGCTAGTCTCTGGTAAAACAATTACCATTTTAAAGTGTGGTAGGTATACTACAGCCATTAATTATCAGCTTGACTAATCGGTATTGGTAGTGATCAATCTTTGCTTTCATAATTACTGCTGATGGCTGTACATAGTCTGTTTTATTAAAAATCCTTCCAGAATGACATCAAGAAAATCCATAGCATAGCTACACTGTCTCTGAAAAGTTATAAAAAAGAATCACATGTGATAGAAAGGCCCCTTGGTATATTAAAGACCAAATTCTACAGAACATTTTTTCTTCTTTATGGAGTAGGTGTAACAAAACCTCCACTAGGTGTCCAAACTCAAACAATATCTACTCCTTAAAACTAGTAGCATTTCTTTTGGTATTAGCTCCAAAAGGTGAAAACTCATGCCCATGTACAACTGGGTGCCAAAACCTAATGAGCAATAAGCTTAGAACAAGATATTCAGCAGATCTAGTTGTTTCCAATGAATGCAACAGAGAAGAGACACTATTATTAATAATAAAACTATTGTACATGACAAAAAAGTTAATCCATAAATCAGGGTCTGTAGTTAATTGTTTTATACAATCTTAAGTGAATTTGAGGAAGGTTTAATTAAAAAAAACACCCAAAACCAACAACCAACACAAAATTATTATACCCCATTCTGCAGTACAGGTCAAATTCCTTAACTATCCCTGGCATAGCTTTCTGTGTTTCTGTGTGGGGGTAGTTAAAAGTGTTAAATATCAGAAATTAAGCTTCTGAAAATTTTTATTACGTGTTTGAATATAAGATATGTGTCTGCTTTGACATTATTAGATGAAAAAAGGTCTTTAGTCATAGGCCTCCATTAAATGTATAACAGACATAAGTAACACCTGTTATTTAATTATAAATCAAGATTATTTTTTGAAATGTAGCTTATGTGACATTTAAATTACAGACAGAAATAACCATCAGATATGAAATGAGAAAAGGACCAAAGAGAACTCACTTGAACAGAAGATGTTTTCCAAGGCTCCAAACTCATGAAAAATTCTTTGTACTCTTAAATGCACCCAATGGTTGTAGTTTCACTTATGTAGCATAACAGTTTACAGTGGGTAAGAATTTAAGATAGTCCCCAAAAGGTTCATCTTATGGCCAAATTTCTGAAGCACAGACTTTCTGTAGAAATTTAACATTGTGAAAGAAAATAAACTTGATGCCCTGGGAAGAAAAAAAGGAATGGCTACATCACATGCCATGCAGCAGTAACTTTTATGTACTTTCTCATCAGTACTGCTTTGCCCTTTCTGAAAATCTGGGCCACTTCATTCATTGACTTCTTGGTTAAAAGAAGCAATTCAGTTCCAAAGTTGATACCAAACATACTCTTTGTTTCTGTGACACCTCTTATGAGAGCCTACCAAAGCTTATGATTCAAGCTTGTAATGTCTCCTCTATGATTTATCCAAGTCACTTGTATGGAAATGGATTACATTTTTACTCCATCAATCTAAATACTATATTACTATTCTGTTGTCTATGTTTTCATCATCCATGTTGGCAATACAACTCCTACTCAAAAATAATCACCTTTCTATTAAAATTGTTAAAATTACTCTGACATCAGTAGACATCTGTCCATCAGGTAACTCAAAGTCATTAGTTTATATCAGATGAGATGCCAATCAGCCATCTGGCAAGTATATCATAATAGCTATTGATCTGAGTTAGATTTTGTATGAGTGACCTACAGCTTAAAGCTGTGGACATTTACTTCCAACTCACTAGAGTTACCCAGTTTCTCTCCAAATTCTTCCACACACAAAAGCATGACTTAGAAGATATTCAGATTTATCTGTTTATTAGCATTTCACCTATCATTAGAAATTATGGCACCACACCCCATTTTCAAGAAAGTCCTTGAGAAAGGAAAGAAAATGCAAAGCTGCATTGTTATTTCAGTCCACATTGGTTGCTGTCATAATACAATCACCAATAAAGTTGGAAAACCCCATGTTATGCACAGGTTTTCAATACTTTTAAAACATATCTCTTTATGTAATTCTATGCTATACACTCTTTAGCATTAACAACTGAGATTTCAGAACTGAATTTTAGAAAGACAAGTTATAATCAACTTTTCGGTCACATTTTAGTATTGTTATCTTAGTTCAGAATTATCAAAAATGGGTGAGCTGGTGGGAGAAAAACTGTATGACAGAGTTTTAGATAGCTACAGAAATAGTTAGTTGACTTTGAAAAGCCTTCCCTGATTTTGCTGCTGTTACCTCATAAGTAAGGTGAGAAAACCACGACCATTATGAAGGTGAAATTATTAATTACTATTAACTACATGAATAATATTAAATTACAAGTGTACTTCTGCCTTGGGATAGATCAAGTGGCTTTTAAAACTCTTCAGTATCCTTGCCTTTATCAAGCTGTGACTGCTATTAATTATATCTTGTCCAACCGAACTACTAGGCAACGTGGATTGTAGCACAGGCAAAATAACACCCATTTTAGACAGATTTTGATTTACTAACAGCTTTTCCAAGTTCTATGCAAATTCTCCTACAATGAAGTGCATGGGATTGAAGTATGATGTGCATGGTCCATCTCTGCATGCGACAGCACTGGCCAGATCTGTTTAGTTCTGTAGTTTACTCAGGAGAAAATCCCTATTCATTAGTGCACCTCACCCACTGCATATCCTTTAGGAATGCTAATGACTTGGGTAGTAGCACAAAGCACTGGCAAGTATTTTGATCCCCATAACACACAAATAGGACTGACCACTGAAATGGAGTATCCTGTATGGGCACAGGGTAAGGGAACTCCAGGAAAAAGTGAGAGAGGCTTCCACTCAAACCACGGTCCTGATGAAATACTAACAGGACCAAGTAGCAAAGTGAAGAACATTTTTTTCAGGGCATCAGGCTATTTCCAAAAAACTCAAATTCATTGAAAAAAAGACTATGTCTCAATTGCAGGATTTCAGCATAGCCTCCTTGCCTGTAGAAACACCTCTTGTATGGAAAAACTGATCCATCTTCCTCAACTTCCTTTCCCTTCAAAAAGGGGAAGGAAGATATCAGTTTCCCTACAGTTAAAACTTGATTAGGATTTAACTTTCTAATAATGATTCCTAGGCAAACACTGATCAAGGACCTTCTGGCACAAGGTACAGTAGCTTCAAAGTCTTACCTTAAGAAATGCCTTTTAGGGCTTTGATATGAAAAGCTCCATATGATATGACTGATTGATTAGGGAACAAGGAAAACAATCTATGACACAGCTTGTGATAGTACTTTGTGAAACAAAGCACCAGGAATGGAAATTTCTTTTCATCTTTTTTTTCCCCTCTTTCTTTGCAAGGCATCTTTTATTCTGCATGGATGTTTGAAATATTCTTTTATTTCAGTTTAACAGCAATGACAGACTTTTCACATAGTTCCATAGGAAACCCAGAGAACTCCTCAGAAGCAAAATAATTGAAAATAATCAAGAAAAAAAAGGCAATGAAGAGAAAGTCTTTGAGACTGCTGCTTAACCAACACCAGAATTCATAAGGCAACTGCATGCCCATGTACACGTTTTAAATAAAAATAGCCCCTAAATCAAAACTAATTTAAATGTCACCTCTGTGCCTGGCAAGATCATGGAGCAGATTCTCCTGGAATCTCTGCTAAGGCACATGGAAAATAAGGAGCTGATTTGAGACAGAAAGCATGACTTCACCAAGGGCATATCCTGCCTGACAAATTTGATGGCCTTCTATGATGCTGCCACAAACTTGGTGGACAAAGGCAGGGCAACGGATGTCATCTTCCTGGACTTACGCAAAGCATTTGACACTGTCCCCCATGACATCCTAGTCTCCAAACTGGAAAGTCATGGGTTTGATAGATGGACCACTCGGTGGATAAGGAACTGGCTGGATGTCCGCACTCAAAGGGTTGTGGTCAACGGCTCAATGTCCAAGTGGCGGACAGTGAC